>QPMI01000200.1:7500-192307 GCA_004431415.1 Cyanophora paradoxa | reverse complement strand
GGCGGACCGCAGGCGACGCTGCGGAGGGCGTCGTCCTCGTGCGCTGCGCCCCGTCAGCGCCGGCCGGCCCCGCCCCGCGCCCCGCGACGGCGCACCGATGGGCCAGAGACCGAAGACGCCGATGAAGACGAGGCCCTTCGGGGGAGGGCGGGGTCGGGGCGAGGAGCAGGCTCGGGGGCGGGGCGGGGGCGGGGGGTACCTTGTCGTCGAGGACGATCTGGCGGAGGGAGCCCTCGTGGGAGTAGAGGACGGCCTGGAGCGTGCGGGTGCAGCGCTGCACCGCCTCCGGGGCCGCCACCAGCCCCTCCAGCTTGCAGAACTGCACGCCCGTCGGCGACGCTGGCGGGCGGGGCGGAGCGCGCGGGGCTTACGAGGACGGAGACGACGCGGAACTCGGAGAGGAAGGCGGTCGGGTCGAAGGCGCCGGGGGCCCCCGCGCCCCACCCCCGCATCTCCGCGAACCGAGCCCGCACCGTGTACGGCCTGCCCCGCCCCCGCCCTCCTTCTGCCCCCGCTCGGGCCGCCGCGGGGGCGGGGCGGGGGGCGTACACGTAGAGCGCCAGCTGGTCCTCCTCCTCCTCCCCGAGCGCTGCCGGCGCCGGCGCCAGCGCTGCCCCGCGGCGCCGTCAGCGGGAGGCGGGCGGGGCGGGGCGGGGGCGGACGGGCGGCCCAGGCGAGGGGGTGGAGGCTCTCGCGGGAGGAGGCGTGCGCGACGACGGCCCCGCGCGCCGCCTCCTGCTCGCGCCCCGAGCGCCCCCCGCCCTGCCCCCGCCGCGCCGCGCCGGCTCGCCTCCTCCGAGGCGTCCGTCTCGTGCCGGAGCGGGCAGGGAGTTGCGGGAGAGGAGGCGCCCCAGCGAGGAGGCCGACACCAGCGACGCCCCCGACGCCACCGACCCGTTCCGGCCCTTCCCCGCCCCGGCCCCGCCCCGGGCCCCCCGCAGGGGCCGCCGCCGCCGCCGCCGAGGCCGCAGCGGAGGTGGCGCGAGGTCGGCGCGGGAGGAGGAGCGGGCGTGGGGCCCGGCGTCGGAGCCCGGGCTGAGGGGCGTCTCGGCGTCCGACCCGGGGCTCCGGACGCCGTCGGGGAGCGGGCGACGCCCTTGGGGCGAGGCGCCGCACGGGGACGACCGAGGCGGGGGAAGCCACTGCGCGCGGCTCGCGGTGGCCCTCGGGCGGGCGGGCGGGGCGGGGCGGGGACCTGAGGGCGGAGCGGCAGACGGCGACCTCGCCGGGCTGGATCGCGGAGAGGCCGGCCCCCGCCTCGTCGATGCCGGGCCCGCTGACGAAGTGCACCATGCGCCGGGGACTGCGGGGCGGGTGAGCGGGGAGGCGGGCGGGGGCGGGGGCGGGGCGCGCCGAGGTGGCCCCGCTCGTCGACGAGGGCGCTCTCGGGGGCCGCCTCCCCCGCCGGCGCCGCCCCGATGCCGCAGAAGTACTCCCGGAACTCGCCCGCGGCGACGGCGACGCGGAGGCGCATGCCGGCGCCGAGGCCCGTGCACGCCGAGGAGAAGAGGTCCTGCACCTCGAGGGCGCAGAGGACGGCCCGCGCCGCCCGCAGCCGCATCGCCTCGACGGGCGCCTCGGGGCCCGCCGCGTCGCCGGCCTCGGAGAGGGCCGAGGGGGAGAGCGGGGGCGTCGAGGCGAGGGAGGCGTCCGGCGCCTCCCGCTCCAGCCCCGCCGCCCCCGAGAGCAGCCCCGAGAGGCCCCCGGCCCCCCGCCCCCCCCGCTCCCCACCGCCGGCCGCGGGGGCGGGGGCGGGCGGGGGGCCGGCGTCGTCGTCGTGGAGGGGCCAGAAGACGAGGAGGCCGTCGCCGAGGAAGCAGAGGACCTCGCCGCCGTAGCTCTGCACGACCTCGATCTCCCGCGAGAAGGCCCCGTTGATCAGCGCGCACAGCTCCTCCATCAGCCCCTCGTCCGTGTGCGCCCGCTCGCACAGCACTGGCCCCCGCCCCGCCCCGTCACGCCCCCGCCCGCCCCGCCCCGAGCCCGCCCCGCCCCGCCCCCGCCCCGCCCCGCCCCCGCCTCCAGCCCCGTTCCAAGCCCCGGCTTGGGCGCCGCGGGGGGCGGGGCGGGCACCGGTGAAGCCCTGCGGGGGGTGAGGGGGCGAGGGGGGACGGGGGCGGGCGGGGCGCACAGAGATGTCGAGGAGGGCGACGACGCCGCGCAGCCGCCGCTCCAGCGGGGGCCCCGACGGCCCCGCCTCCTCCCCGCCTGCATCCCCGGGGGGCGCCTCCTTGGCCCGCCGCGAGCGGAGGAGGTGCTGCACCACGAGGCCCGACACGAAGGGCCGCAGCACCGCCCCGGGCGTCGACATCGCGCCCCGCTGCCCGCACCGCAGCCGCCCAGGCTCGCCGCTGGCGCGCTAGCGGCCCACTGCAGGCGCTTTCGCCGCAGGCACCAGGGGCCTGCTCGCTGGCCTCGGCCCACTGGTGGAGGCTGGCAGCAGGAGCGGGACCCCCTCAGCACGACCCGGCAAGATGCGTCTCCCGCCAAGGCGGCGGCCACGACGGTCGCCTGCGCAATTCAGGACCATTCAGCTCGTCATGGGACGCGCCCCTGGGCCCGGATTCCCCCGGCCCACGCACCCCGGCACGCTCTGCGGTCAATCCTTACGGGCCGGCGAGCTCTGGAGAAAGCGGACAGCTGAATCGTGGCGCATGGCCTAGCACTTCTCAGGGATGCGGGATGGGGACGGTCCGCACAATCGCGCCGTGGGTGTCACATATAACGCTCACTGCGCCTGCTGTGGGAGGCTGCGCGTGCACTGACACGCTAGTCACAGCTGCTGTTGCAACTGCAAATGCATACCGCGATGATATGTGCAGCCAAGCGCTAGCTAGCAGCTGCTGCTACGCACACACTGGTACCGTAAATTAAAGCTGAAGCCACAGTATGCTCCTGTACCCCTTGCCACGGCTAGCCTACACATGAGATCTAGCTATAGCTAGCTAGCATGCAGCTAGAGCTAGACTTAAATTGCATGCAATATTATAATTTTTTTTTTTTTTAAGATCTACGGTGGGCGTGCCCACTCGTAGTACACAACGAGGATACAAGTCAGGCGAAGCCTCTTTCTCAAACCCAAAAACCGCCGATATAAATTCCTTTTTTAACCTTTTTTTCCACTCAAGATCCCCCCTGCTAAATAATTTCCGCGTCGCACTCCCTCGAGGACGAATTATTAATTCTGCCTCGACACGGACGCGATTGCCGCTAATGACTCAGCTACCCTAACCCCCACAGACCTCTCTAGATCCATTTTTAGCGTCGTGGCTCCCCTAAGACGACCGCTCGCCCGTGGGCGTCGCGCGAAAATCGAATTTCCCTCTGGATCAATTCCGGTACTTAACCTCCGACAAATGCAGTCCGAGTCAGAAGGTGGGACCCGGTCCCGCCGGTCCCGCGACGAAATCGCGCCAGGGACGCCCCAGAACGATACAGAATGCCGCGCGAGGGCGAGCGCATCGCCGCAAGCTCGATTTCAAGCGCCGTCGACGCTCCAGTGCGAAGAGTCGGCCGAAAATTTGATCCAGCGCTAGCCGGTCCCGCCCGGTCCCGCGACGCGCGCAATCGATGCGTACTGGCGCGCATGGACATAGCAGGGCCTGCGCACCCCCGAAATCCGCTTTTCGGAGCCGGAACAGCGCAGGAAGGTACCCGACGGCCAAAATTCGATCCTGCACGCGCCCTGACATCTTTCCGCGCGCCCACGCCGCGGCGCATGCGCGGAACGATAGCATAAGCATTTAAGATGTAGGCAAAGTCTTCCGCACGCTTTGCGTATGCGACGGGCCGCGAGGACCCAGCCGACCCCGAAAATTCGATCCTGCATGGACCTGCACATCTTTCCGCGCGCCCTCGCCTCGAGCTCCGCAGCCCCGCACATCGATGCTATAGCTATATGCATTCAAGATTCTGTTTAAGCGATTCGCAAGCTCTGTGCATGCGCCTGGCCGCGAGAACCTTGCCCCTCCCGGGCCTCCCTCTCAACAATATTATATATAATGCATCTCCTCTAATCTCAACCTGCTCCGGCCTCCCTTTATTTCCTCAGTACATTAATATTCCTCTAGTTATATTCCTCTAGCCGGCCAGCGGTAGCTGGACTGGCCGTCAGCCGGCCAGCTTCCAACCAGAAAGCTGTTCGCGATCGGCCAGGCCGCTGGCCAGTGCCCTATAGGCCTACTGTGACAGCCGCGAGGGCGTCCGCGAGGCTTCGCCGTACTTAGTGCTCCGCAGGAGCACGGATCTTGTCACGGTATCGGGAATCACAGGGATTCGAAGTACAACGTAGCGGAAACAGCAGGAACCGAACCCGGGAATCCGGGAGGTCGTAGCACGACCTTATACCACTGCGCTAAAGCAATATTATAATTCGTCCATTCATATATTATGATATATATAGTACATGTACATATATATACCTATCAAATTAATTAATAGTTCATCCATATATAACATCTATAACATCTATATATATAAATCACCGAAAATATGCGTACTTGGCCATATGCATGGGCCACGGTGGGCCCCGCATGCGCAGCGGCAATGCCATATGCATGATGCGCCTTGCGCATGCATGCACCTTCACCTTCCGTGTCCGTGAGGGGCAGGGCGTGCCCGGGGCGGCGCCGGCTGGCGCACCGAGTACTAGTGCTTGGTGTGCTTGCAGTGCAGGGCGCGCGGCGGCGCCGGCGCAAATCTTGTCCAGCTCCAGCGCTAGCGAGGAGCACGCCGAGGGGCAGTACCCGCTCCACCTTCCGAAGTACTAGTTCGCCCGCCGGGGCCCCGCCCGCCGCGCGCAAGCCTCCCCCGGGCTCAGCTCCTGCCCCGTGGCCACCCGTCGGCGGACCCCAGAGACAATTGCAAGCACGCGGCGCATGCAGGGGCGGCGCGGACCTGAGTGCACGTGTCACAGTGTTGCGCCCGGAGCAGGCGACGGCGTCGTACTCGAGCTCGGCCTCCATGGCCATCTGCACTCCGCCGCACTCGCACGCCACCCGTGTCTGCGCCACGCCCCCGCGTCATGACTGGGACTGGGCCGGGGCGGCGGCCGCGGGATTGGTGAAGCCGTGATGTAGGCCCTGAGGGCGAGCCACCAGGCCCCCCACCGACAGGCGCGCCAGCACCCTCCCGTCCCCGCAAACGCACGAGACCTCCACTTGCTCGGCCGGCGCTCGAGCTCAGCGAGCGTGCCCATCCTGCCAGCACAACTGCACTGCGCATGCGGCAGGGGCGCGCGAGCAGGCTAGGTCAACGTTCGACTTCGCACCAGGCTCGTGGGCATCGCAGCACATGTCGCGTTGCCAAGTTGGAGGCCTACTAGGCTAGGCGCCGGCCGCGGCGCCCTCACAGCAGACTTCCCCCGGGCCCGGCGAGCGCCTCGTCGACGTCGACGTGGCTTCGTCGCACGGCGTGTAGAACGCGAGCTACATGAGAGTTTTAAGAAGCGCAATGCGCAGGCTCGTGTGCGCGCGCTGCTTTACGTTTTTTTGCGGAAATTTGGCCGCCTCCAGGGGTACGCCGCGCGCCTTTCTTCATCACTGATCAGCTTCGTTCGCAACCGCCGCTCTCTATCAGCGGGTCTTCACCAGGGTCGCTGCTCAAGCATCAAGGTGACTTCGAGAGTTCTCATCAAGATGAAGCAAATAGCAAGTTGGGGTAGTAACTGCCGTACCGCAGGGCGCGTTCGGCACAATGTCCTCGGCCGCGGCCGCCCCGGTGAGGCCGCCCGACCTCGCAGCTCAGCCGCACATCTAGAGTGACGCCCTGCAGGCATCCACCTCCGCCGACGCTCCGAAGACCCCACCGGCCGCAGAAGCCGCCAAGCCCGGACCGGACGCCGCAAAGCCTGCCGATGGTCCCCCATACCCGCCTGATACATTCGGGCCGCTCGCTTATGTGCACGTCTCTCGCGCCGGCAGTTAAAGCGCCCACGTGCGCCGCGAAGGCGCCCACGAATGCCGTCTGCGTGGACCCGTCTCAGGTCATCATGCCCGACCCCGCCCCTGAAGGGAGAGCACTGCGGCAGTCACGCCGCGGCGCTGACTGCGGCTCGTCCTCACGATCAGGCCTCATGTCCGGCTCCGATCAGCGTCAACGTCCCCGAGTGCGCGCCCGCGCGCCCCGCACCGGCAGCCGTCCGCCGGGGCGCTCACGGCGCCCGCCAGGATGTCGGTTCCCGTCAAAGTGGCGCCAGGTATTCCCGACTTCCCTCGGCCTCGCATAATCGCCACGTCTAAATGATCGTCCCCCTGATCCGTCTCCCCGTGCGGTACAGCGAGCATTTCCGTGGAATCCAAGCCCCTGGCGCCTATCAGCGTGCCTCAGCAGGCAAGCTCAGCGGGCGGGGCCGAGATTGAGAGCGGGTGAGATGCTTGAGCGCTAATTCAACGCGTGCAGAGTGTGGCGGTGAAGGCGGCTGACGCGACGGTGGCCTTTGAGAGCCCCGCCGCAGTCACTGTGCCAATCACCGTGCGCACCCTAGGATTTTTTATGTACCCTTTAAACCCTCAATCGTCGCACCCGCAGCTTCCCAACTTGAAATTGGACCCCGCTCCGTGCGCGAGGCCTGCGCCGGGGGTTGGCCTGCCGCTGACGGCGGCGGCAGGATCAAGGTGGCCTTCAGCGAAGAGGCGAAGGAGGCGGCGACGGTGCCGCAGCAGGCAAGTCCCCTCATCCCGATCGCAAAGCGGGGCTAACCGGGGGACCCGTGAGCAGGAGGTCCTCCTCCAGCAGGTTCGTGGCGCACCCCCATGCAGCGCTCCCCCGGCGATCTCTCGGCGTCCAGCGGCGCCCATCCCTCCGCGCTAGCGTCGCCCTGTTGAGGAGATGAGCCGGCCGAGCTCTAACTGTCATTCCAGGCCCCTGTCAAGGTCATCGGAGCCGGCGCAGCACCGCCGACGCGCGTCGTGAACGTCACGCCGGACCCCCTCGAGAGTGCGCTCCGCACCTCGGCCGCGGCGGGGGCATCGTTTGACGGGGCGCAGTCCGCGTGGCGGCGCCGAGCATCGTGGCGCAGGCGGCCGCCGCGCAGACCGTCAAGCTCCCGGCCCAGCCGATCCTCGTCCGCACCGAGAAGCCCGTCGTCAACGTGACCGGTGCGGCTCCAGTCAGCAGCTCCTCTCCCTCTAACACCAACGCGAGCACTCCGCCGACATCGCAGCCGCCCCGGCGGCGAAATTCGATGCTCCGGTGCCCCTCCCCCGCCGGCCCCTCGGGGGGCGCCTCACCGGCGGGGCCCCTCGCCACGGCAGGCCGGCGAGGTCAAGGTCAAGGTGGCGGCCGTGGCGCTGGTGAGCGGGGGCCGTGCAGAGCTCGCTCGCCGGGGCACAGGCGTCTAAGCGAGCCCGCCAGAACACGGAGAAGCCGGCGACGACCTCCGTCATCGCGCCCAAGCAAGTCTACACTGTCCAGTGTCCGCCCCCGGCCCCGCCCCGCCTAGCCGCGAGCACCCTCCCTCTGTCCGACGCACGTGACTGCAGCAACGGCGCCGAAAATCGTCGCCTCGACGCCGTCGACGCAGAAGGTTGTTGTGCCGATGGGCACCCTCAAGGCGCGCCCCGCCCCCGCCCCACCGCCGCCCGGCAGCGGCGCTCAGGCGCGCGCAGGTCGTGCAGCAGCCGCAGGAGGTCTCAGTGAAGGTGCGCGCCTAGCGGGCGTAGACCCTCGCTGAGCTAGGCCCCGCGGCCGGGCGCGTGCGAATGACCGCGACGCCCCCGACGCCTGCAGGTCCCCGACGCCGCGACCGGTGCGCCGCCGCCGCCGCCCCCGCCGGCGGGGCGGGTGGGGGGCTGAGGGGCGGGCAGTGGAGGTGCCGTCGGCGCCTTTGATCGTGCAGGTCCCCGAGAGCCCCGTCACCATTCAGGTCCCCCCCGCCCCTCCATCCCCCGACGCCCCGCCCTCACCCGCACCGCCCCGCAGGGGCCCACCGAGCCCGTCAACGTGACTGTGCCGGCGCCCACGATCAACGTGCGCCCCCGCCTCCTCGATGCTGAATCCCCTCTTGATCGCTGCCCCCGGCGCTGTTTTAGGTCCGCGTGCCGGCCCCAAAGGTAGCTGCCGCCGGCACCGTCGATCTGCTGGCTTGCGGAGGGACGGCGGGGTCGTCAACGCGGCCCGCCTCGACAGGTCAACGTGGAGATGGACTCGAAGGGGCCCCTCGAGATGCGCATGGTCCGCCGCTTTCGACCTGGCCTCCGAGATCGCTGGGCGCGCGACTGACTTGCGTGCGACTCGCCTCTCGGCAGCCGGATCAGCAGGTGCAGGTGCAGATCGGCAAGCCGGAGTTCCGGTACGTGCAGCCCGAGGGGAAGGTGCTGGCGGAGGTGCCGGCGCAGGCCCTCGAGATCGTCTACGAGGCCCCCTCCACCCAGCTCTGCCGCCGTCCGCCCCGCCCCGCCCGCCCCCCGCCCCGCGCCCCGCCCCGCCCCGCCCACCGCGCCGCAGCCTCGGAGCGCGTCGTCGTGAAGATCATCCGCACGGGGCCCGCGCCCCCGGAGACCAAGACCCTCGCCAGCGCCCCCACCTGCTCCGCCCCGCCCGCCCCGCCGGCTCCGGCCCCGGCCCCGCGCCGGCGCCGGTCCCCGCGGCGCCGGCCGTCGCGACGGCGGGTGCGTGTGCCGGCGGGGGCGTGGGGCGCCGCCTGACGCGCGGCAGTGGTCTCGGCGACGACGGCGCCCGCCCAGGCGCCCGCCTCCCGCAACCCGCGAGCCCGGCCCGGCCCCGGCCCCGGCCCCGGCCCCGGCCCCGGCCCCGGCCCCGGCCCCGGCCCCGGCACCGGCCCCGGCCCCAGCACCGGCCCCGGCGCCTGCGGCGAAGGCGCAGATGGTGGACGGGGGCGAGCAGGTGGTGGGGTACAGCGCGGAGGGGTACGGGGAGGGGATGGAGGCGGGGGAGGAGGGTGCGGGGGAGGCGGGGGCGGAGGGGGCGCAGGAGGGCCTCTACTGGGGCCTCGAGGAGGGCCACGCCTGCGAGGCCGGCCCCGACGCCCTCGCCCCCTTCCACGACCACACCCCCGCCCCCCTCTTCTAGCCCCCGCCCCCCGACCCCTCTTCCAATCCCTGCTTGCTTGCGCGGAAGCGGGGCCGGGGGCAGGCAGGGGAGGGGGAAGGCTACTGGAGTGCCTTGCGGGGGGCGGGGGCGGCGCTGCGGGCGCGGGGGCTGGTGCCGCGGAGGAGGCGCTGGAGGGTGGGGGAGGCCGGCGGGGCGCCCCACGAGTGCGCCGCCGAGGCCGGCTTGTACGCCTCCAGGCGCGGCCTGTACGCGGGGCCCGGCGAGTCCTCCCCCGGCCCCGCGCCCCCGCGCCGCGGGGTGGCGCCGAAGGAGGCGGCGGGGGCGCGGGGCGTCGAGCTGCGGGCCCACTCGCGGGGGGCATACGCCTGGGGCCCCGGCGAGCGCCCCAGCCCCGCCTCCATCGTCTAAGCCGCCCGTCGGCCGCCGCATCGCGGCGCGGCGCGGCGCGGGGCGGGGCGGGCGCACGGCCTCGTCGGGGGGGAAGAGGGTGCAGGGGGGCCGGGGCGAGAAGGCCGGCTGCCCCCGGGCGGTGCGCCAGCCGCTGCCCGTCGCCGCCTCCGGCTGGGGGTAGTACTTCGCCGGCCCGGGGAAGGTGTCGGGGGCCCACGCTGCGGGGCCCCTCAGCGGAAGCCGGCCGGGGGCGGCCACCCGGCGCGCACGGAAGTGCAGCGGGTGTGTGGGGATGGGGGCGGTGGGGATGCGGGCCCCGCGCGGCGGGCCGCGGGGCGTGACGGGGTCGTAGTGGCAGGGGCCCGGGCTGCGGGGCGTAAGGGCGGGGCGGGGGGAGGGGGCGTGCGGGGCGGCGGACGAGGGGCTGGTGTACTGGTGGATGCGGGGCGTGCGGCTCGCGGAGATGCTAGCCGCCGGCGCCCGCCGGTGCGACGAGAGCAGTCGCGCCGGCCCCCGCGTGTTGTACGCCGGCCCCGGGCCCGCTCCCAACGCCTCCGCGCCGGCGGGGCGAGGCAGGGACCCCCCGCGGAGAGAGGCCGAGGGCGGGCGCGCCCGCGTCTGCACCTCCGCCCTCCACGGCTCGTAGGCGGCGGGGCCGGGCGACGGGCCCGCTGCCCGGCCGAAGGGGGCGCGGACGTAGGGCGAGGGGTACGGGAGATCGGAGGCGCCGACGGCGGCGAGGCGGGCGTGCATGGAGGGGCCGGCACCGCCCTCGCGGTGCAGCGCCGCCCACCGCGCCCGCCCCTCGGCCGCCTCCTCCGGGGGGCGGCGGGGGCCGGCGGGGCGGAGCGGGGCCGCGGGGCGGCGGGCCGCTGCGAGGAGCGGGAGCTCGAGCGCCGCGAGGCGACGCTCGCCGCCCGCGCCGGCCCCCGCGCCGAGGGCGCCCGCCTCTCGCCGGGCACGGCCGCCGGCGGGGCGGAGGAGGGGCGCGGGGCCCCCGCCGGGCGGAGGCGGGGCGGGCATGGGCGGCGTAGAGGGCGCGGGCGGAGGCGGGGCGGCCCCCCGCCCAGAAGAACCCGGGCGCCTCGCGGTGAAGCCGCGGGGGCGGGCCGGGCTCGGCGCCCAGGCGGGGGCCGGGGGCGGGCGGGGCGCGCCGGCTCCCGGGCCTCGTCGTCGTAGGAGCGGTACTGCACGGCGGGGCCGGGGGCCGGGCCGGCCGGCACCAGCCGCGGCGCCTCGCCGTCTTCGCCGGCCTCCACGAGGAACGTGATGGTGAGCCTGCGCCCCGCGCGCCCCGCGCCCCGTCAGCCCCGCCCGGCCGGATTGCGGCCACCAGCTCACCCCGCGTCGTCCTCGTCGACGTCGCCAACGAGGTCCTCCAGGGTCTCCCTGCAATGCCGAGCCGTCAGCGCGCCGGTGCACGTGTGCTCCAGAGCTAAGCTTTGCACGCACGTTATGATCTTTCTAGCCGGTCTCCTGATCTTCCCAGCGCCGCCGGCCGGCGGCTTCATTTTTGGACGAGTCCGCTGGCGCTGGATGTGGCAGCTCGTGGGTTGGTCCGATGGCTTCCGTGCGCACTACACAGCTCAGCGGCTGCACCTGAGAGCTCGAGCTCTACCTAGAGCAAGAAGAAGCGGTTACACTGTACCCCCCAATATCGAACCCCCCCCCTTGCTTGTGGGCAGCTCTGATCGATCCGGAGCTTCCGGATCCAGATCTGGCGCCACAGCTGGCTGCATTGCAATAGCTGCTGCTAGCGAGACTTCGAAATTCATGATCAATGTCGCAGTGCGCATGCGGACCGCGGCTGGCCGGGGCCGACGGCGCCGGCTCGGCGGCTCGAGGAGCCTCGACGGCGCGAGGCGAGGTGAGGCTCTAGGCCTGGGGCGGGGCGGGGCGGGGGCGGGCGGAGCGTCACTGCTGGCTGCATTCGACGTCGCCGTCCTTGGGCGCCTTGTCGGACTTCATGCGCAGCCGCTCGAGCTTCCGCTGCCGCTCCTGCTCCAGGATCGGCCCCGGCTTGATGTACTGCGCCCCGCCCGCACGCGTGGGCCCCGGCGGGGCGGCGAGGCGGGGGGAGGGGCGGGGGCGGACGGAGATGATGAGGGTGTCCCCCGTGTGCTGCCAGGAGAGGGCCGCCGGCTCCAGCGCCAGGCCCGCCCGCTCCATGTCCGGCACCTCCAGCTTCTTGAAATACCTGCGCCCCGCCCCGCTCGTCCCGCCGCGGGGCGCGCAGCGCGGGGCGGGGCGGGGCGCGCTTCTTGTTGGAGGTGCGGACGACGATGCGGCGCTCGGCCGGCTCGACGGCGACGGCGAAGACGCTGCTCGGGTAGTGCAGGTTCCGGATCCGCCACTGGAACGCCTTCTCCGTGTCCTTTCGCACCACGATCGGCTGCGCGGGGCGTCATTCACCCGCGCCCGCCTCGCCCCGCCCCGCCCCCCGCCCCCCCTGCGCCGCGCCGCGGCGCACGTTCGTGGAGCTCTCCGCGATACCCATCACCTCCGCCGAGACGCGTTGTGGCTCGCCGATCTCGAATACCCACGGCCCCTGGCCCCCCACGCTCGTCGGCCGCCGGATCTTCCTCACTGCACTCCGGCGCCCCGCGTCAGCCCGTGCCCCGCCGCTGGCGCGCGAGGCCGGCCGCACGCAGGAGCTCGTCCGTTTGTAGATCAAACTCCTCCACCTGCGCCCGCTCGTCGGCGTGGGCGGCGGCGCGCGCGCCGCGCCGCGCCGCGCACCATTTCGGTTCCATCGTCGTACGTCGTCTGCACCTTTCTCCTGTTCCCGCTTACAACGGCTGTGCTCTTCCCGCCTTTCAACATCCTGGCGCTCCAGGCGTGGCTGCTATCGCCGTCTGCGGCTTCCTCACAGAAGAAGCTGGGAAGCGCGCGGCTTCTTTGGGGGCCTGGCTAGGTAAAGCTCCGGCAGCGGTGCGCTCAACGATCTGTCGAGCGCGACTCGTTAGCGGCGCGCTGAAGACGACGACGAAGCTTGAACTGGCAGGGCGTGCTGCTCCAAGTTGGAAAAGTTTCATATATATAAGCGAGGTTAGGTACAGTTCGAGCAAATTAGGTACAGTTCGAGCAAAATAGGTACAGTTCGAGCAAAAAGAGGAGAAACCGCCAAGGGGGGCGAAGGTGTGAGGGGATACACCGACGGCGCGATGGCTGAGAGAGAGCGAGCGCCCCACGAGCGCAACCTATACAGGAACAAGCATCCAGACTTCAAGCAGCTGGCGGATGCGCATCCCGAGTTCGCGCCCTAGTGAGTCTGCCGCCCTGAGCCGCCGCGCGCGACTCGGCGATTCGAAGCGCGCCGCAGCGTGTTCGTTAACAAATTCGGCGCGCCCTCGATCGACTGGCGCGATCCGGACGCCAACCGGTGCCCCGTACGCGCGACGCCCAGCGCTACCGCAATGACGCGCAAGCAGGGCGCTGACGCGCGTGCTGCTCAAGCACGATTTCAACCTGGACTGGGATATGCCGCGTGATCAGCTCTGCCCGCCCGTCACCAACCGGTGCGGGCGCCTGCGCCTGCGCGCCGCAGCGCGCCATGGCCAGGCGACGCGACGGGGGGCGGGGCAGGGCGAACTACATCCACTGGCTGGAGGACGTGCTGGCGCAGAGCGGGCGCATGTCGGGCGACCCCTCCGTCCACGGCATCGACATGTGCGCACCTCAGGGCCTCCGGTCCCTGCGAGCGCTGCAGGCTCGGGCCTCCGATGGGCGGCTCTCCGCAGCGGGACGGGCTACTCGTTGATCTACCCGCTGCTGGGCGTCCGCATTGCGAACTGGCGCTTCCTCGCCACCGATATCCCTCCCGCCGGGCCCCCTCTGCGCGTGCCGTGCCCCGCGCCGCGCGCCGCGCCTTGACGGCGGGGCACACTCGGAGGAGGGGGCGGTGGAGCACGCGCGGGGGCTGGCGGCGCGGAACGGGCTGGAGGGGCGGATCGAGGTGCGGCGGGCGGAGGCGGGGGCGCTGCTCGCCGGCGTGCTGCGCGAGGGCGAGGCCTTCGACTTCTGCATGTGCAACCCGCCCTTCTTCGCCACCCCCGAGGACGCCGACGCCAGCGCCAAGGTCCCCGCCGCCGCCCCGGGCCCCGCCCCCGCCCCGGGCGCCCGCCGACAGGGCGGGGGGCGGGAGGGGGGCGGGCGGCGGGGCGGGGGCACGAGGTGGCGACGGAGGGGGGGAGGTGGCGTTCGTGTCGCGCATGGTGGAGGAGTCGGCTCGGCTCGGCACGCGCGTCCTCTGGTACTCCTCCATGCTCGGCCGCAAGGCCTCTCTCGCCCCGCTCCGCCGCGCCCTCCACGCCCGCGGGGCCCGCACCCCCGTCCCCGCCCCGCCCCCGCCCCGCCCCGCCCGCCTGATGCCGCCGCAGGTGCGCAACGTGCGAGTGACGGAGTTCGTGCAGGGGCGGACGACGCGCTGGGGCCTCGCCTGGTCCCACACGGACCACGGCCTCGACGCCCTCCTCGCCGCCGCACGCGTCCGCCCGCCCCACGCCCGCCCCCCGTCCCGCCCACGCCGCCCCCAGGCGAGGCGGGAGGCGCCGGCGGGGGCGGAGCGTGCGGCAAAGCGGGCGGCGCGGGAGCGGGGGCCGGGGCGGCGCTTCGTGGCGGCGGCGGCGAGCGCGGCGGCGCTGCTCGCCGACGCCGCCCGCGCCGTCGCCTCCTTCGACCCGGGGCCCGCCCCCCGCCCGCCCGGCCGCCCGCCGTGCGGGCCTCACGCGGCGCGCAGTGCGAGGTCCGCTCCCTCGACCGCCACGCCGCCCGCCTCCAGGCCCGCCCCGCCCCGGCCGCGCCCGCCGCGCCCGAGCCCCGCCCAGGGCCTGCTGCGCGTCGGCCCCGCCGAGGCCCCGTCCACCTCGGGGGACGGGGCGGAGGAGATCGGCCCCGCCCTTCCCCCCGCCCTCCGGTGCCCGCGCCCTGCCCCGCCCCGCGCCCCTCCGAGCCTCCCGCAGGCCCCCCGCGCCCTCGGCGCTCTCCCCTGGGCGGAAGGGCACCTCGGGAGACCCCCCCGAGGCGCCCTCCGCGGGGCACGCCGGCGGCGCTCCAGATACGCCGCCGGGGGGGAGGGAGGGGGCGGAGGGAGCGGGGGAGGAGGCGGGGGAGGCGTTCACGCCGAGCAGCGCGGGGAGCGGCGGCGATGGCGAGGAGGGCTCGGGGGGCGGGGGGGGCGGGGGCGCGACGGGGCCGCCGGGGGGCCGCGAGGTGGCCTTCTGCGTGCAGATCATGCGCTCCGCTCCGAGCACCTTCCTCGTCGAGGCGCGGCCCGCCACGGCCCCCGCCCCCGCACCGGCGCCGCCGGCTGAGGCGCGCGGCGGGCAGGTGGCCGCGGAGGGGGGGCTGGAGGGGGAGGCGGCCTCGCCGCGGGGCGCCCGCGCCCTCGGCGACCTCTTCGAGGCCCTCCGCCGCAAGCTCGCCCCCGCTCCGTAGCCCCCCGACCCTCACCCCGGCCAAACAAATGCATGTACCTCTTAGGTCTGAGACAGAGCCTCGAGCCCGACGGTTTCGGAGCTCCCGATTCACGCGTGCGATCGCGATCGGGTTTGCCCTAGGCCTAGGCCTAGCCCTGGCTCTCCGAGGCTCCCTGGCGGAGTCCCTGCCCCTGTTCTTGGTCACTGAGTCGTGATTATGACTCTAGCCAAGTGGATTCGATATTTATGCCATGATGCGATCATCCGATGATCATGATCATCATGGCATGGCATCCGATCATCATGGCACTGCCAAGGCTGCGGCATGCAGCCTCAGGGCCTGGCAGCGTGGCTCTGCGGCACAATCATCATGCCATGATGAGACCGTGGACCCGGGACCGTCGGACTCTGAGCCTCGGAGATCCGATGATCATCGAATCATTGAATGCTCCGAGGCTCGGCGCCCCAACGCCCGGCCGTGACGTTCAACCGTCACGCACGGAGCCTCGGAGTTCAAAGCGGTTGAACGTTCAAGGTGTAAGTTCAAGGGTTCTAGGCTTACCTTCTAGCTTGATTTCAAAAGTTTCGAATTTCCTCAAAGAAAACAAAAGTTTCGAATTTCCTCAAAGACAACAATTCAATGATTCACGATTCAATGTCGCAGTGCATATGTGATGATGATTATGTTGGACCAGATTTTAAAGAAATTTGAGCTCGGAAAATAATTTGGTGACCGCTGCCTCGCTGATCATCATGATCATGGCATGAGCTGATCATGAAGCCTCGGAAGCGCTAGCATATGCATATATATCTAGCTAGCTATCGGCTCCGAGGCTGATGTCAGATCATGATCAGCGGCTGCCGCTGCCGGGGGGCGGCTAGACGTCGAAGCTGTGTGGGATGACGAGCTTCCCCTCCTCCGTCACCCCGTAGGCCCTGGCGGCCCCGTCGCGCGGGGCGGCGGAGGCGGGGCGGGGCGGGGCGGGGCGGGGCGGGGGCACCGGCCGATGACGAGGGCGTGGTCGGCGAGGAGGGGCTGGAGGCGCGGGGCGAGGGCGAGGAGGCGCTCGGCGGCGGCGCGCAGCTGCCGCGGGCCACCGCCTCCGCCTCGTGCCCCAGGCTCGCCAGCCGCAGCCGCGCCCGCACCTTGTCCAGCAGCCGCCCCACCAGCCGCTCCTCCCCCTCCACCCTCCGCCGCGCCCGCGCCGCCCGCACGCCGCCCCGGCCAGCGCCTCCGCCACCTCCCGCGGCCCCGTCCCGATCGGCACCTGCGCGGCCCGGCGTCGGGGCGCGGGGCGGGCGGGGGCGCGAGGGTGCGGCGCCCGGTGAGGGTCCCGGCGCGCGGCTCGAAGGCCGGCGCCTCCGCCTCGCCCCGGGGACCACGTAGAGGGAGAGGGAGCCCAGCGGCCCCCGCCCGCCCCCGTCCCGGCCCCCTCCCCGTCTCCCTCCCCTCCCCTCCCCTCCCCTCGGGCTCCCCCGCGGGCCCGTGGGCGGGGAGGGGCGGCTCGGGGCCGGCGGCGAGGGCCTGGAGCAGCGCGGCGTACTCCTGGGGGCGTGGGCGGGCGTGGGGGGCGCGGGCGGGCGGGGGCGGGCGGGGCGGACGGGGAGAGGACGAGGCGGGGGTCCGACGCGAAGACGGCCCCCAGGCCGAGCCGCCGCGCCGCCTCCTCCTCCTGCCCCTCCTCAGCCCCCCGCCCGGGCGCGCGGCGGGGTGCGGGGCGCGCGGCGGCGGCGACGAGGCGGAGGGCGCGGCGGGTGGCGGCGGCCGCCTCGAGGTCCGTGTCTCGCAGGAAGGCGCCCCACGCCTCCGCCCCCTCCCCGACCCCAGCACCACCTGCCGCCCCGCCCGGCCCGCCCGGTGAGGGCGGGGGCGCGGGCGGGGCGCGGGGCGGGCGGACGCGGCCGCGGGGGTCGAGGCGGGAGGGCCCCTCGGCAAAGACGACGGGGAGCTCGCGCAGCGCCGCCAGCCGCGCCCCGTCCTGCGCCCCGTCGCCCGGGGCGGGCGCGCGGGGCGGGGCGGGGGCACGAGGCGGTGCTGGGGGCGGCCTCGAGGAGCTGGCGGAGCTGCTGGAGAGCGTGCAGGCGAGCCAGCGGCGCCGCCTCCCCCTCGAAGAGGCTCCGCACCCCGAACACCATCCGCAGGCTCGTCCCCACGAAGTGCTCCGCCCTGGCCCCGCCCCGCTCGGCCCCCGGCCCCGCGCGCGGCGGCGCCTAGGCCTGGGGCGGCGCACCGCTCGCGCTCGCGGGCCTCGGCGCGCTTGACGCGTGCGGCGGGCCCGGCGTGCGCCAGGAACTCCCCGAGCGTCGGCGCGCGCGCGCCGTGCGCGAAGTCGGCCGCCTGCGGGGCGTCGCGCGGGCGGGGCGGTGCCGGCGGGGCCGGGGCGGGCCTGGCCCTCGTGGAGCACGAAGTCGGGTCCAGGCCGCACTCGCGGAAGAGCCGCCCCAGGGACGCCGCGAAGAGGCCCCCGGCCCCTGCCACCCCATCGCCCCGCCCCGCCCCGCACCCCCGACGCCCGCAGCTGCGCCCCCGCGCCCGCTCGCACGCGCATGCGCGGGCGCGTGACCGGCAGGCCGCACCATCGCAGAGACGAGGCGGAAGCGCTCCTCCGGGGGCCCCGCCGGCCGGCGCGCGCCCCCGCCAGGGTCTGGGCCGCCCTTGCCCACGTTCTCGCGGATGTAGAACTCGACGCGCGCCGCGCTGTCTTGCCACGCCGGCCCCGACGATCCTTCTTTCTCCCCGGCCGGCTTCATGACGCCGTCGACTGCGCGCGCCGCACAACGCCGCGTGAGACCGACCGGCTGCAGACAGCGGCACACCGCGCACCGAAGCTCATCAGCGCCGCGAGGCTGCGCTCGTTCACCGCCTGGACAAGCACATGCGAGCGCGCCGAGTCGGGCGGCCGCGCTGGAGCCGCTGCAGTCCGCGCTGGAGCGGCGCACCTTCTTTTCGGGATGGAGCTGGAAGAGGTCGGGATGCACTCGCAAGTACAGCTTTTTGAGCTGGGTCTTCAGCGTAGGGGGTGGCTGCGGCGCTTGCCCGTGTGCATGCCCGTGGCCCGAGGACAGATATCGTACAATTCGAGGCAGCAGCTCGCCGGCCGCTGGGCCCCGCAGCATCGACTGCATCGTAGCACTGTCTATGACGGCCTTCGCGTACGGCCGGCGCTGGCGGCCGCGCCTGGGCCCCGCAGCATCGATTGCATCGTGGCCATGGGGGTACTACGATCGCAAACGAGCCGGTAGAGAAAGCAGCTGCCGAGCCAGACGGCATTTCGAGCTATCGTGCACTAGCGCAATTGCAAGAGCGGATAAAGCGCTCCTATGCGGTCGTCGTCGCCCGCGCGGCAGTCTGTTTTCCGACTGCAAGCGCCGCCTCGGCGAACGCCGGAAGGGCATGCAGACCCGCTAGAGGTCAGCATAGCAACGACAGCTGGGCCAGGCTCCGCCCCAGGCTCCCGAGCCGCTAGCCCCGTCCGCCGGCGAGTTGCCGGCAGCGCTCGACCGCCGGAGGAGGTCAGGATTCGAGGTGCGGGGCTGCACGAGAGTTGAGTGCACAAGCTAAATGCGGATTGAGGTTGCTTCGCGCGCCGCAGTGGTGGTCCGTGTCCGGCCCTCGGTCCAGGAGGATGTCGAGAACAGGAAGGCTGGGCCATATCAAGAGTGCATCCGCGTCGTGCCTGGAGCCAACAGACTCGTACTGTTCCGACAGTTCTATGAGGTGCACGCGGGCGCTGCGAGGCGGCGGGGCGGGGGGCGACTGGCGGGGCAGGACCGCGAGTTCGCGTTCGACACGGTGCTGGGGCCCGAGGTGTCGCAGGAAGAGGCGTACGACGCCATCGCCCGCGACATCGTCCAGGCCCGCCGCCTCGCCTGCCCGCCTCACCGACGCCCCGCGCCCACACCCCCGCCAGGACATCCTCTCCGGCTTCAACGGGACCATCATGGCCTACGGCCAGACGGGGACGGGGAAGACGCACACGATCTTCGGGCCGGCTGCGCTTTGGAACCAGCAGGCGGGGCGGGCGGGGCCGCAGGAGGGGATGGGCCAGGATTGGTTCCGCATGTGCGGCGTGCTGCCGCGCTCCGTCGTGGCCATCTTCGACTACATCGCCCGCGTGCGCCCCCCGCGGGCTGCCCCCCGCCGCGGCGGGGCGCTGAGCGTGCCGGCAGGTGCGCGAGGGCGTGCCCGGCGCGCAGGTCTCGGTGACCCTCCAGTTCTTCCAGATCTACCTCGAGGCGAGCGGGGCGGGGCGGGGCCGGGCGGGGCGGGGCGAGGCGGCTGAGGCGGCGCAGGTGATCACGGATCTGCTGGAGCCGTCGGGGCGGGCGCTGGCGATCCGGGAGGACCCGCGGCAGGGGGTCTTCGTGGAGGGCCTCACCGCCGTCCCCGTCCGCTCCGCCTCCGAGTTCATGCGCCTCATCGCCGCCGGCGCCCGCATGCGCGCCACCTCCTCCACCTCCATGGTCCCCCCGCCCCGCCGCCCCGCCCCTCCCGCCCCCGACGCGCAGCGCAGAACAAGACCTCGAGCCGCAGTCACGTGATCATGTACATCACGGTGGAGCAGGCGGTGCGCGGGGCGGGGGCGGGGGCGGGCGGGGGGCGTGAGCGGGGCGGGGCGGGGCAGCTGCCGTCGCGGGCGGAGGTGGGGGTGGTGAAGGTGAAGCGGGCGACGCTGACGGTGGTGGACCTCGCCGGCTCGGAGCGCGTCTCGAAGAGCGGCTCGGAGGGCCTCCGCCTCGAGGAGGCCAAGAAGATCAACAAGTCCATCGCCGCCCTCGGCAACTGCGTCGCCGCCCTCTCCGACGGCCCGCCCTGCCCCGCCCCCTCCCCGCCCCCGCCCTCACGGCCCCCGCAGCGGGGCGCGCGGGGGCCGGCCTCGGGCACGTTCCCTTCCGCGAGTCGAAGCTGACGCGCCTCCTCACCGACTCGCTCGGGTGCGGCGGGGGCGGGCGCTGTGCGGGGGCGCGGGGCCGGGGCGAGGGGGCGGGGCAGGGGCAACTCGAAGACGGTGCTGTGCGGGAACGTCGGCCCCGCCGCCTTCAACTTCGACGAGACGTTCACGACCCTCCTCTTCGCCACCCGCGCCATGCCCGCCCCCGCCCCCGCCCCCGCCCCCGCCCCCGCCCCGCCCCGAGCCCTGAGCCGCCCCCCAGGGCCGTCAAGAACCACGTCTACGTCAACGAGTCCCTCGCCGGCAGGGCGCGCCCCGCGCCGCCCCCGCCCACCACGCCGCCTCGAGCGGGGGCACGCCGCAGCAGCGGGGCGGGGCGGGGCCGGTGTCGGAGGGGAACGGGGTCGACTCCGAGAAGGTGGAGCTGCTGGAGCGCAACTCGAGCCTCGGTGCGCGCGGCCGAGGGCGCGGGGAGGCGGGGCGGGGGCGAGCGGGGCGCAGAGCGCGAGGTGGCCCTCCTGCGGGGCCAGCTCGACCACATCCGCTCCTCCTCCTCCCTCGCCCCGTCCGCCCCGCCCTCGCCCCGCTGCGCCGCGCCGGCGGGGCGCGAGGGCGGGCAGGGCGGCGGGCCGTCGCGGGGCCGTCGCCGGCGCCCTCGATCTACTCGACGAGCGAGCGCCTCGGGGAGCTCGAGCGCGCTCCCGCCCCGCCCGCGGCCCCCTGCCGGCCCCTCACGCCCCATGCCCGCAGCGAGCGCGACGAGGCCGGCGCGCTCGAGCACGCCAGGCCCCCCCGCGAGGTGCTCGCCCTGCGCCCCAGAGCCGCTGGGAATGACGGGCGCAGCGGCGGGCGAGCGGGGCCGCGAACGGGCTCGAGCTCCGGCTAGCGTACAAGCTGCGGCAGAGCGAGGAGCGGGCGGACGCGCTGGGTGCGCGCCTCGGGGGGGCGGGGGGCCGGGGTGGGGCCGACGGGGCGGCAGCGCGGGAGATCTCGGGGCTGCGGGACGCCCTCGTGAAGGCCGGCGTGCGGGCCCACGAGGAGGCCCCCGAGGAGGCGGCGCGCAGGGCCCCCAGCGCCCGCCCCCGCTGGGGCGACGAGGAGGCCGCGCCCCGCCGCCTTCTCGACCCCGCCATGCCCTACGTCGAGGCGCCCTCGCCCCCGCGCACCCTCCCGCCCGCCGCCGCCGACGCCCCGCGCAGGAGCTGCCGCCCTCGCGGCCCCACTCGGCCATCCACTTCGGGCGCGAGCGGCGCGGCGGCTCGCGCGGGGACGAGTACGCGCGGGGGCACCGCGAGGAGTACGGCGGCGGGCGGGAGATGTACGAGCACGAGGAGGACTGGGGCGGCCGGACGCGCGGCAGCCGCCGGAGCAGCGGGGGCCACGAGGGGAGCCCGCCGTTGGCCTGGCACGGGGCCCGGGAGGGCGGACGCCCTCGCAGCAAGGGAGCCCCGGGTGGGGCGAGCCCAGCCCGAGGGCGGCCCCGAGCGCGACGCCTCGCCGCGCCGCTCCGCCTCCCACCGGCCCCAGCGCCACTCGGGCGGCGCCGACGGGGCCGACGGCGGCGGGCGCGGCGGGCGCCGCTCCCGCAGCCGCCGCTACACGAGCGACACCGAATCCGGCAGCGGCCGCGAGGAGCCCCCGCCGCGCCGCGCCCCCGCACCCCGGCCCCGGTCCCCGCGGCCCGGCCCCCGCCCCCGCGGCCCCGCCGCCGCGCCGCCGCCGGCGCCGCCCCTGCCGGCGGCGGCGGCGGCGGCGGCGCGCGCGGGGCGCGGGAGGCGAGCGCGGGGAGATCCGGGCGGAGGTGCGCGCCGAGTTCGAGGAGCGCGTGGAGCGGTGCGCGCTGCGGGCGGGGCGGGCTGGGGCGCGGGGCGGCGGGCGTGAGGGGCGGCAGGCTGGAGGCGACGATCCTGCAGCAGCGCATCGACTTCGACCGCGCCCGGCGCGAGTGGGAGGAGGAGCGCGCCGCCCTCGCCCGCCGCGTCCGCACCGGCCCGCCCCCGGCCCCTTCCCGCCCCACCCGCGCCCCGCGCAGCTCGCCGAGGCCGAGGCCGCCGCCGCCGGCCGGGCGGTGCCGGGGCGGGGTCTCCGGGGCGGCGGCGCGGGCGGCGGCGGCGGCGGCGGAGGCGGCGGCGGGGGCCGGGGGCGGGGCGCTGGAGGAGCTGGTGGGGGCGCTGTTCGGGATCCCCCGGCTGCGGGACCGCCTGATCGAGGAGTTCGTGATGGTCGCCGAGGCTTCCCAGGCCGAGGAGGACGAGGCCGGCGCCCCCGAGCCCCACGCCAGCCCCGGCCCCTAGCCGCCCCGCGCCCCCGCCATCCCCCCGACCCCCGCCTCCAGCCCCCCCCGCCCCTCCCGGGTACCCGCCAGGCCCCGCGACAGGGCACGCGAGGCCCGCATGCCCCCGCCGCAGTTCAGCTGGCAAGCGGCGCCGCCCTGCAATGCGCGTGTGCGATTGAAATCACAACGGGGATGCATCCCGTGCACGCAAGCAAGCAGAGCGCTCTCATGCCCGGTCGCCAAGCTGCGCGACCGTGCAGTTGCGCCCGCAGGGCCCGCCCCGTTGTCGCCGGTAGGAGTACCAGTCTGAGCAGGGCGAGGGTGAGGCGGCCCCGGGGGCGGGCGGGGCGGGCGGGACCGTCGGAGTTGGTGAAGGTGCAGAGGGTGGCGACGTGGATGCGCTCGGGGGCGACGCCGGCCTCCTGCAGGCGGTGCCGCCCGATCTCCCACAGGTTGAAGTGCTGCCGCAGCTCCCGCGCCCGCGGGTCGTGCAGCGCGCCCCGCCCCGTCTCCTCCAGCCGCGGCAGGCTGAACTCCCAGAACTCGCGCGGGAACTCCTCCTGCCGCCCGCGCGTCACGCGCCCCGCCGGCGCGGGTCGCGCAGGGCGGCCCCCACCTGGTAGTTCACGAACTCGGAGGCGTAGGGCCCCAGGCTCGGCGAGATCGTCGCGATGATCTCCTGCCGGCCCCTCGGCGCGCGGCGAGGGGGCGGCTGGCGCTGCCGGCGCACCGCGGGGTGCGTGCCGAAGGCCTCGCCCATGCGGCGCACGGTCTCACCGTAGATGTTCTGGACGAGGCCGCGCCAGCCCGAGTGCACCGCCGCCACCGCGTGGTGCCGCGGGTCGTACAGGATCGCCGCCTGCGCCGCCTGTCGCGCGCCGCCGCGCGGCAGGGCGGGCTTTCGGCACCTGGCAGTCAGCGTGCTGCACCATCAGCGCAATGCCGGGAACGTTCGTCATCACCGCATCCGCCTCCCCCGGAAGGTCTGCCGCCGCCCCGGGACGCGTCGGATGGTGGGCGCGGGCGCGCGCGCAGGGGGCGCACCCGGCGTGTCCTCGGTGACGTGGATGACGCCAACGCCGTGCACCTGCTGGGGGACCACGACGCGCCCCAGGGAGAGCGCCGAGCGCAGGAGGCGGTAGTTCTCCTCCAGCATCGTCGGCTCGTCGTTCACGTTTAGGCCGACGTTGAGCCCTGGGAGGGGCGTGAGCCTTCGGAGGGCAAGCACCTCTCGAGCGGCGCACCCGACAGGCCGATGCCATCAGTGGAGGCGCTGGGACCCTCGCCGCTGACCCCGCCGCGGCGCGTGAAGGCGCCGTGCACGACGCCGTGCTCGCAGAGCGCCGGAAACGCAATCCACTCCAATCTCCTGTATCCGTACAGAGGGAGACGGCTCGGAAGCGAGATCTGCCGTCGCTCGAACGGCTCGGGCCTCGCGTCCGCGCCCTGCGCGTCGTGCGTAAGCCGCGGCTCGCTTCCGTGGCATGAATAGGCGTGAGCGCGTATTGGCGGCCTTGCACCTGTACATTCAGAGAGAATGGAGCACGCCGCTGCTCGCATACGACATCGGTGGGCACCGCAGTACGATCCGCGCGGCCGTGCCTCGACCGAACAGATGGTAAGGGCTGTCCTAGGAAGTGGCGCTCTATCTTCGGCCGCGCCGGTTGCGCCGCTTGTCGAGGGGTCCCGCGGCAACAGCTGGAGCGGTGCGACTTGGATGACTGGTTGGAAGGTGTGTCAGTTCTTGAAGGCGTATCCAGACGACACCAGGGCGCTGCAGGCGGCGGCCCAGCGAACGCGGGAGCCATTCGCTTCTGTACTCCGGTTAAGCTCGAGGGGGGGGGGGGCGCTGTGCAGCCTAGGCCTGCTCCAGATCCGCTGCGCGTTCAATTGCTAGCCGGATCGCTCTGTCCTGCTTATGTGCATGTTCAGTGCAAGTGTCTGCAACCTCAGGTGTGCAGCTAATCTTTGGCTTAGAGCGGCAGAACGCGCATTGCGCGGCAAAGATAACCGCCATGCCCCACAAGCGCTTCCTTCGTCAGAAGCTCGGTTCTGCATACAAGTTTGAACAGAACCGTCGCCCTGGAACGACGGGTGGCCGTCTGGAGAAGCGCCTGGCCGCTCCCGTCCGCTGCTGCTGCTGCTGCGTCGATGGCGCGTAGATCGAGTTGTTCGCTTACATCGTGAGCTCCTGCGATGGGGAAATCCGGTCAGGAAAAGAAACTGCGCGAGAGCGAGAAGAAAAGGAAGCAATTGACGGGATCCAGAGCCTGTTATTCGATAGAGATTGGGGGAGGGGATCTTACCATGATGGCGTTGACGATGTCGCCCTCGTTGTCCTTGAGGGCCTTGACGGCCTTCGACCGCGACACGCCAGCCTGCTGCATAACGAGCTCGATGTCCTTGCCCTCCAGGCCTGAAAAAACGGCAACATGAGCTTTGCATCATCACGAGGCCGGCGATATCGTCGATCGCAGACCAGTCTCGTCGACCGGCTCATCAGGCTCATCAGCCTTGGCAGCCTCCTTCTTCTCCTGAGTCTCGCCGACGGCGCTGCTGACCGGCTTCATGTCAGAAGCCTTGAACTGCTCCGCGGCAGCAGTCTGAGCCTGAGCGCTCAGATCCTCGATCTTGGCCTCGCCGAAGATGATGTAGGTGTCGGACGCCGGGCTCTTGAACACGTCGGGCTTGGTGATGACGAAGAGGATCTGTGCGAGGCATGGAAAAGCTAAGCGGCTGGGGCCGCTAGCGACCGGACGGCTCCGCGCGCGGGCGGGCGGTCAAGATCGGCGCACGTTCTTGCTCTTCTTCACGGTCACGCGGATGATGCCCGGGACGGGCTTCATGCCGAGCTTCTGCATGGCCTTGCGGCTCTTCTTCTCGCTGCGGCTCTGCTTGCCGCCCTTCTCGCCGTCCTTGTCCTCGCCTGTCGCGCGGCTTGCGCCGGCGCGAGCAGAGTGCGCGACGCGAGCGCCGGCGCACCCTCGGCACCCTCGAGCTCGGGCATGTCCTCGTCATCGTCATCGCTGTCATCCTCATCGCCCTCCTGGTCCTCGACGGTGGGCTCCTCCTTCTTCTCCTGGACCTTCTTCTGAACCTCGGCGGCCTGTTGCGCGCATCCGTCAGCGCCCGCGGCTCCTGCAGGGCGGAAAGCAAACCATTTTTCGATCACGCAGCAGCAATGGGAGGGGGTACGCCTGCACGTGGGGGATACAGGCACAGCGAGGTGAGGCAGCCAAGCGTCTCTCGCCAGCCGGTACTGACGCTGCCGGCCAGGCGCTTGTAGAGGGAGCAAGAGCGAGTAGACTCTCTCGCTTTTTTTTGGGCAGGTGCCATTTCCATCGAAGCAAAGAGACTTCCCCGAGACGCTCGCAGGCCAGCGGAGTCGAACGAGACCCACTCCGAGATCGTGATCAGGCAGGTGAGCTGTCTCCGTTGACGGCTTGTCATTCCTAGAAACGCCCGTCCACGTCTGCCGCCCATCGGCCCAACTCTGCGACTCCGATCGGCGTCGCCCGCCATATCAATGACATCGTAACACGTCGCTCCTTGCGGAGCAGGCCATTGACCATGGAGAAGTACCGTCGGGTCGAGAAGCCCAAGCAGGAGCAGTCGATCGAGGAGAATGAGGTGCGACGAATCATTCGATCGACGCTGTCCTCGCCAGCTTGCGTCACCGGGCGCCCGCCAGATCCGCATCACCACCCAGGGCAAGATGCGCAACTACATCTCCTACGCGACCAACCTGTTCCAGGTTGGCCATCGCGCGTTTCGACGGCACTCTGAGGCCACTGCGAGCTCACGAGCTTGTTCCGGAGCAGGGCGAGAAGAATGCGAACGAGGTGGTGCTGAAAGCTATGGGCCGCGCCATCAACAAGACGGTGACGATTGCCGAGATCATCAAGCGCCGCATCCCCGGCCTCCACCAGCTGACCAAGATCGACTCCACCGACATCACCGACGTCTGGGAGCCCATCGAGGAGGGCCTGAACAAGTGCGTATCCCGCCCTCCGCCCCTTTGCGGGACGTGCGAGCTCCCGCGCAGGCTTGAGACGACTCGCCACGTGTCTATGGTGACCATCACCCTCTCTAAGCTGCAGCTCGACAGCAGCTTGCCCGGGTTCGAGCTCGCCGTTGCCGCCTTTGGTCCCGACCGCTGACAGCTCTCTCGTGCGGCAGGTACCAGCCCCCGATCCCCGAGGACCAGGTGAAGCCTCTTCAGGGTGAATTTTATCTGTCGCCCTTTTGCCGCTCGCCGTCACACTCAACTGCGCTTGCTCTTGCAGAGGAGGACTTCGGCGAGTACGATGAGGCTCGCCCGGCCCGCGGCCGCGGCCGCGGCCGTGGCGCCGGTCCGGCTGGTCGCGGGCGCGGGCGCGGCCGCGGGCGCGGCGGCGCGGCGGCGGGCGGCGAGGTCGTCGAGTCGGCGGCGCCCGTCGAGGCGGAGGGCGGTACGTCGCGCTCCCTTGCTGCGCGCACGGGCCCCACCCGGCCGCGCCTGACGCCCCCGCAGAGCGCGGGCGCGGGCGCGGGCGCGGTCGTGGCCGCGGGCGCGGGCGCGGTCGTGGCCGTGGTCGCGGCGCGGGCCCGGCTGGCGAGGGGAGGCCCACCCTGGGACCATGCTCGTCCCGGACCAGGGCTTCGCCGGCGCCGAGGGCGCTCCCGCGGGCGCGGCGGGCGCGGGCGTGGCCGCGGCCGCGGCCGCGGCCGTGGCCGCGGGCGTGGCGGTGCGGCGGGTGGCGACGCTGCGCCGGCTTCGGAGTAATCTATAGAGAGCACCGTTTCTGAGCGGACTTTTTCGCGCCCGACCTCGGAACGTTTTCCCCTAAAAAACGCGCATTCTTCATCCGAGCGGCGCATGATGCGCATCTGTCTTACTTTTGAGTGTGTTTTTAGAAAAATTCATGCAGAATGTTTGATTTGCGCGAACTGGGGCGCGCTGGGTAAGATCCAGATCAAGCGCTGCACAGCTAGCTGCATGCGCATGCGCATATCGAGATTCAGTGTCGCAATGAGCATGCACAGCCGCGCGACCACCGACATCTGGACTAGCTGTACAGTTTGACTAGCAGTACTAGCTATATAGTGGTCGCCGAAGGCTATACTATGAAGCTCTACCCCCCTACAACTGCAAAGTTGAAGTGCAAACTTGTGCAAAGTCTGAAAACGAACGGCCGCGGCCGCTGTGGCGCGCGGGAGACCTTCCGAGTGTGCGTGCACCCCGCCTAACTCTAGCTATCTGCGTAAGGGTCGCGGGAGGTCCAGCTGCGATGGAGCGCGAAAGACTGCTTCAGGCTGGCAAGCAGCGGGTGCGCTCCCTCTGCAGATTATGCGTCTTCTTACCCAGCGCGCCCCAGCTCGCGCAGTTCCAGCAGAAGCGCCGCGGTCAAAGGCCGGTGTCGTCAACATCGACAGAGGTCGAAAATGTCGATCCTGCACCCAGTCGGCGCCCGTCCGAGCAAGAGCGCCCAGCTGCCGATCAATCTCAGATCGATCAGCTAAGTCGTCGCGTCGCCGAACTTGAGAATGAGCTCGAAGAGGCCCGCGTAGAAGCAGAGAGCACTCGCTCCGCGTTGGCCGAGGCGCACACGTCGTTAATTACAATGCAGGTGCCCCGGCCCGCGCCCCCCCGCCCGCCGTGTGCAAATAGAACTCCAAATCTTTGCAGCAGGAGCGGGATACCCTGTCACACGAAGGGCGAACAGAGCGTGTCTCTAGCCTCTCTGCAGGAGATGTACGTTCCCAGGGGCGGGGGGTTCAAACGCGCTCTCCCCTGCCGATCGGCACGGCGCAGACTGACCTATCTGCGAGGAGGTCCGAGGCGGTCGATGTCAGTTCACGCCCCGCGGCCGATGCAGCGATCCACGGGGCCGAGCTGATGGTCGGCAGGGCGACTCGTCGGCGCGGCGCCGGGAGACGCTGGCGCAACTGCAAGCCCAGGTTGCGGACCGGTGGAGGGCCGCCGACGAGCTCGCCTCACTGGCAAGCCTGCGACGCCGCGGGGCGTGCTAGCGGCGGGCCTGACTTGGGGGGCAGCTCGAGGAGAGCCAGGGCCAGGAGGCGGCCCTCCGCGGGGAGAGGGAGGCGCTGCTGGCGTCCCTCACAGACCTGCAGGCCCAGGCGCGCCCCCCGCCCCCGCGGCGGGCGGCTCCGCGGTCGTGACGCGCTGGGGCAGCTGGACGAGGCGCTGGGGCAGGTGGCGGAGTGGCGGGAGCGGGCGGAGCGGAGCGCTGTCGAGGTGAGGGAGCTGAGGGCGCAGTCCGAGGAGCTCCACGCCGCCGCGCGCCGCACCGAGGCCCGCCGCCCCGCCCCGCCCCGCGCCCCGCCCCCGCCCCGAGCGCCCCGCAGGCGGAGCTCGCTGAGCTGCCGGCGGCGCTCGAGGCGATGGAGGGCCGCCACGAGGCCGCGCTGGCCCGCCCCGCCGCCCCCCGCCGGCGCCCCGCCCGGCCTCACCCGCCGCAGGCCTCTCTGCGGGAGCGCGACGAGGCGCTCGCCTCCCTGGCCGCTCGCCTGGAGGCCGCCGATGCGGCGCGGGAGGCGGCCGAGCGGGAGGCGGCGGAGCAGTGGAGGAGCTGCGGGCGGCGCGGGCGCGGGCCAGCGAGGAGGGCGCGGAGCGGGCGAGGGCCCTCGAGGCCGCCGTCGCCCGGTCCGCCCCCACCCCCGCGCCCCGCCCCCGCCCACCCCCGCACCGCCGACCCCCCGCAGCGCCGCCGACGCCGAGTCAGCTGCCCGCGAGGCCGCCGCCCGGTCCGCGCCGCGCCGCTCGCCTCCGCGGCACGCGCCGAGGGCCGCGCAGGGTCGACGTATCGGATGCCGAGCTGCGGGACGCTCGCCAGGAGGTCGATGCGGCAGCCGCCAGGTGCCATCTCCCCGCCCTCCGCGCCCTCCGAGCCATGTATTGAGCTTGCACAGGACGGAGGCGGCGGAGGTGCGCGCGCTGCAAAGCGAGGAGGCCGTCGAGGCAGCGGAACAGCGGGCGGAGGCGGCCGAGCAGCGGGCGGCGGCAGCCGAGCAGCGGGCGGCGGCGGCGGAGGCGGGAGCGATGGCAGCACGGGAGTCGGCAAGTGAGGAGGCGGGGCAGGAGGCGGCACGGGCCGAGCAGCGCGCGGCGGACGCGGAGCGCGAAGCGGCCGACTGGAGAGAGCGGGCAGCCGCCGCGAGCGCCGAGGCGGCGGCCGCGAAGGAGGAGGCCCTGGCTGCGGCGGTTCGCGCTGCCGGCGCCGAGGAGGAGGCGGGGGCGTGGAGGGGCGGGCGGAGGAGGCCGAGGTGCTCGCACGGGGGCGGAGGCAGCGCGCGCGGCCGCGAGGAGCGCCTGGGGCGCTGCAGGCGGACCTCTCGGCAGCTGCCGAGGCCGCAGCGGCCGCGCGGCGCGAGGCGACGGCCGGCGGCGAGCTCGCGGCGCACCTCCGGGAGCAGCTCGCAGGCGCGGAGCGCGCGGCCACCGCGGCGCACGAGGCCGCCGCTCGATCCGAGGCGCGGGCCCGGGAGGCGGAGGAGCAGGCCGAACGCGCCGCCGCTGTCTCGCGCGACCGCGCTGCCGGGGCAGCAGACGAAGCCGCGAGGTGCAGGCCCCCGGGGGCGTCTGCTGCTGCCGGACTGCTGAAAAGGTGGCCGGCAGGCTGGAAGAGGCCGTGGAGGAGGCCGCGGCGGCGCGAGAAACAGTAGAGGCGCTCCGGCTCGAGCTGGAGGAGATGAGGGGTAAGCTGCAGGATCAGAGGGAGGACCTGCGCGACGCCGTGGGCAGGTCCGCCCCCCCCGGATCAAATCTCACGTGCGCCTCGCCCCAAGCCTTCAACGTCCCTTGCAGTATTTCCGATCGCGATGCCGCCCTGGCGAGCCTGCGAGACGAGCTCCGCACGGCCAAGGTGCGCTACCGAGTTCGTTGCAGCGGGGGGAGAAGACGCAAGAGAATGGGGGGTGGGCTAGTTTGCAACGGAACGGGGTCCCACCAGGCGACTCGGGCCTCTTTTTTTCCAGGTGGAAATTGTGCGATTATTTTCGACGGGGAGCCGCAATCGACGCCGCCCACCCCCCTAGATGGGGAACGCCCAACATACGGGGATACAGCGCTCCCGAATGGCATGGGAAGGTCTGAGCTGCCGAGCTGCCCTAGGAGGGCCCGAGGCGCAATCCTAGGGTCCGGCCGAGCCGCTGGAAACAGCGGCGCGTGGGGAGGGGGGCAACCCCCTCCCTGCCTGGCCGGACCTATCCGAGCAAAATTTTTTTCCCGAGGCGCAATCCTGGCCCCGGTACCGGAAATGGCCCCACACCGCCGCAAAACCCACGAGGCCGCAAGGCCGAAGGGGGCGAGCTGTGGTTGAAACGCCGCCGGGGGGCAGCTGAAATGAGGGTCCAATTGGGCGGCCGGCCCGAGGGCCGGAACTCAATTCAGACTACGGTCGATCGCGGCACCCTTTTCAAATTCTTTGTCTCGAAATCGAATCGGCCACGGCCAGCCCTAGAAGCCCTAGCTTCGAGGCCCCCGATCAGGAGGCTGACCCTCGATGCGCGACAGGAGGAGAGTGCGCGGCTGGCGGCGGAGAGGGCTGGGGAGGCGGATGCAGCACTGGCGCTCGCCGCCGAGAAGCTGGCAGCCGAGCGCTCCCTCGCCCAGCTGCAGGCCCGCCTGGACGAGCTGGAGCGCAGCAGCGTGGCGGGGGCGGCCGGCCTCCGGGACCAGCTGGAGGCCCTCGCCGCGCGCAACGCCGAGCTCGTCCGCCAGGCGCGCCGGCACCCCTACGCCGCTCCGAGCCCCTCACGGCCTCGCAGCTCGACGAGGCCACTGGGCGCGCCGCGGAGCTGCGGGCGGAGCTCGCGACGGCGCGGTCGGCCGAGGAGGCGGCGGCGGCGCGGGCGGCCGAGCTGCAGGCCGGCGTAGCGGCGGTGCAGGGCGCAATGCGGATCCTGCAGTCGCAGACCGTGCGCCGCCCCGGGTCGCAGCGCCATCTGCTGCGCTGTCGAAGCTCCCCGCAGGCGGCGTCACAGGAGACGGGGGCGCGCATCGGCGCGGAGCTGCGGGAGACGGCGCAGGGGGTGCGCAGGGCGGGGCCGGCGTGCGGGGGCCGGCGATGCGAGTCGGCTGCAGGTGACCGCGCTGGAGGCGCGGCTCGACGGGCTGGAGGCGCTGGCGCAGGACGAGGTCGCCTCCACCGACGAGGAGGGCGCGCGCGGGGCGGCGGCGGAGGCGGCGGAGGCGGGGCAGGCGGAGGCGCTGCGGGAGATGGCGGAGCGGGTGGAGCAACTGCAGGCCGACGCCGACGGGCACCGGGCGGCGCTGCGTGAGATGGCGGAGGGGTACGAGGCGCAGATTCATAAGCTGGCGGTGGAGCTGGAGGAGGCGCGGGAGGCAGGGGAGCGGCAGCTGCGGTCGGCGGGGGCGCTGGCGGGGGACGTGGCGCAGCTGCGGGCGACCTCGCGGCCGCCGAGCAGGAGGCCGCCGCCCTCGACGCCCTCCGCGCCCACCACGCCGCCGAGCTCGAGCGCCTCCTCGACGCCCTCGCCGCCGCCGCCGCCGAGGCGCCCCGCCCCGCCCGGCCCCGCCTTACCGCCGGGGCGCGAGGCTGACGGGGCGGCAGAACGAGAAGCTGGCGGGGCGCGTGAGGGAGCTGGAGGCGGGCGCGGAGGAGGCGCGAGGGGGCGCCAAGGCGGCGGCGGCGGGGCGGGGCTCGAGGCGCTCGGGGACGAGGCGATGCTGCTGCGCGAGGAGCGCGACAACGCGCAGGCCCTCCTCGCCGCCCTCGAGGCCGCCGCCGCCGAGGCCGCCCACTCCCTCCTCGCCGCCCTCCCCGCACGCCCCGCCCCCCAGGTGCCGCCCGCGTCCCGCAGCCGTCGCGCCGCCGAGGCGAGGGGGCAGAGGGGCGCGGGGCGTTGGAGGCGGAGGGTGCGATGGAGCGGCTGGGGCGGGCGGCGGGGGCGGCGGTGCAGGCGCTGCAGGAGCGCGCCATGCTCGAGGCGACCGTCGAGCAGCTCCAGGCCCGCCGCGCCCGCCTCGCCCGCCGCGCGCCACCCGGCCTCACCTCGGCTGGCAGGACGAGCTTCGCATCTCGGAGCGGGCCCTGCGGCACTCGCTCGAGGGGCCGCGGAGGGTCCCGGAGCCCCTCCGCGAGGCCGCCGCGCGCTTCCACGGGGCCCTCGGTGCCGCCCGCCGGCCCGCGCCGCCCCGCTGCCGGCCTGACGGCGCGCAGAGGCGCTGCTGGCGGGGCGCGGGACGCCGGCGGAGGCGGCCGCGGCCGGGGACCGCCTCCTCGAGGCCGCCGCCGAGGCCGCCGGCGGCGACGAGGAGGCGGGGGCGGGGGCGGGGAGGAGGGGCGGGGCGGGGGGGCGGGGAGCGGGGGCGCTGGAGGCGGCGCTGGAGGAGAAGGAGCAGCTCGTGAAGCGCCTCGAGAGCGCCCTCGGGGCCCTCCTCGCCGCCGGCGCCCCGCCGCACCCCGCGCTGTCAGGGCCCTCGCCGACGCCCGCCCCGCCCCGCCCCCGGTGCCTGCCCCGCCCCATCTGCCCCACCCCTCGACGCGCCCCGCAGGAGACCCGGCGGCGGAGCCCGAGGAGGCCAGGACGCCGGCGCCAGCCCAGCAGGCTCGCCGCCGCCGCCCGCCCGAGCGCCGAACGCGCTGACGGCGTGGCAGGGGCTGGAGGCGGGCGGGCGCGGGGCGGGGCGGAGGAGGCACAGGAAGCGTTGCGGGAGGCGCGGCAGGGGCGGGAGGCGCTGGCGCGCGAGGTGCCGCGCCCCGGGGCCCCGGCGCCGCAGCGGCGGGGCGGCTGACCCCGCCGCAGGTCGCCCGCCTCTCGGGCCTCGTCAGCGTGCGCCCGGGCCCGCCGCTGCCGCCGCGCCGCGGCGCGCCGCACAGCGCCGAGCCGCGCGCAGGAGCTGAAGCGCAAGGCCGCCGCGAAGGGGGCCGCGGCCGGGGCGGAGGAGGCGGGGCGGGAGGGCCCGGCAGGGCGCCCACGCCGGCCTCGGGGCGGTGCGGCCGGCCTCTCGGACGCGGAGCGCCTGCGGGAGGAGGTCGCAGGGAAGGGCGCCCAGATCAAGGTCGGCGCGGCGCTGCGGGGCGGGCGCCGGCGCGGGGCTGACGGGGACAGGCGCTGCGGGAGGAGGCGGGGGGCCTGCGGGAGCGCGTGCGGCGCGCCGAGGCGCGGGCCCGCGAGGAGTCCGCCCGCGCGGAGGTCGCGCAGGAGGAGGCCCGCCCCACGCGCCCCGCCGCTGCCGCCCCTGACGCCTCGGCGCAGCTCGCCCGCCTCAAGGGCCGGCTCGGGGCCCGGGCGGCGCCCTGCACGGCGCCCCGAGCGGGGCCTCCACGCCGACGAGCGTCCGCGCCCTCTCGCCGGCGCCGCGGGACGCGGCCCGGGGGCCTGCCCCGAGGAGCACGCCCTCGCACGCCCGCGAGGACGGGGAGGCGGCGGCGGCAGCGGAGGGGCGGGTGGCGGCGCTGGAGGCGGGGCGGGCGCGGGCGGAGGCGGAGGCGCGGGAGCTGCGGGGGCGGCTGGAGGAGGCGGGGCGGCAGGTGCGCGCCCAGCAGGTCGTCTTCGGGCACGAGCTCGCCCAGTCCGCCGCCGAGCTCGCCTCCCTCCGCGCCCTCGTCGCCGTGCCCGCCCCGCCCCCCGGCCCCCCGCCCCCCGCCCCCGCCGAGGCCGGCGCAGGAGCTGCGGCGGGAGGGGCGCGGGGGCGCGCGGGGCGCGCCGCTGGGGGCGGCGCGGCTGGAGGCGGCCCTCGAGCGCATCGACGCCGTCGCCCGCGAGCGCTCCGCCGCCGCCGCCGCCCCCGCCCCGCCCTCTCCCCGGCGCGCCACGCCTCCCCCGCCCCCGCCCCGCGCCCCGACGCGCCTCCCCCGGGAGGTCCCTCCCTGCGGCCTCCCGAGCCCGGCGGCACGCGAGGCCGCCCTCGCGGCCCTCGCGAGCCGGCCCTCGCCCGCCCCCTCGCCAGGCCCCGCGCCGGCCCCCGGGGCGGTAAGGCCTTGGACGGCCGGCTCGACGGCCTCGACGCCGGGGAGGCGCCCAGCGGGGCAGGACCCATACAGCACCGCCCCGCAGCCGTCGCCGTCGCTCGCGCTGCGGCAGGCGGCAAGTGCGGGGCGGAGCCGGCTGCGGGGCGCGCGGGGGGCGGGGTGGATGGAGGGGGCGGCGCTCGGCCCCGACGACCTCCTCATCGTCTCCTTCGAGCACTGAGGACCCCCGCCCCCCGCCCTTCCCTAACGCACGAGCGCGCCACGTCCGCGCCCGTCCGCGGGCCCGGGGCCCCTTTTTTTAGCGCGCATGAATCATTGAATGCGATGGATCGATTATTTATATTTTATCGATTCGATGATCTAGTCAGAAGAGCCTAGTTTATGGTGCTGCTAGGCTTAGCCATGCGTGCTGTGCAGTTCTAGCAAGCTGGCGGTGAGAGCGAGCAGAGCTGGTATTCCAGGAGCAAGCACAAGTACAGGGTACAAGTGTGTCGCACGGGGTGTCAGCCCGGGAGGGGTACATGAAAAGTAGTGGGGGTCCAATCGGCGCACTCAATGTGAGCGCTGCGGAGACTAAGGCCAAGCACTGCGAGTAGCGAGACTCGGGGCGCCGGCTCCTGACGGCATAAAGCCGTGAGGCAATAGCTCCGCGTGTTCCTCGTCGGCACGTCCCCGTGCCGCCCGAGGGAGGCCAGGAAGCAGCCGGAAGGGGCCGGCCAGGGGGGCGTAGAGGGTGATAGCAGGAAGTGGCAGGGTCCAGGGCCGGACGGGTGATCAGCCCGCGGCCTGAACTGCGCAACCCGATCAGCGCCCAAGGAAGGCGGAGCAATTCAGGAGGCGTGCGATCAACGCGGATCGGACGCACTGAATGGAACAGCTACAAGAAAAGGTTCCCAGCCCGCTGCTCCGGCTGAGCAACGGGAAAACTGGGGGTAGGTCCCATGAGGACCCTCCGTCGCAGGAGCGACGGCCAGCCAACCAACAGGGCTCACTGCCGGATGCAGCGCCCTCCACTGCCATGAGCAGCGGCCAACCAACAGGGCTCACTGCCGGATGCAGCGCCCTCCACTGCCATGAGCAGCGGCCGACCATGGAACAGAGCCTGCCGCTGGTGCAGCAGCCCTCACTGTCATCGTCACCAAGGTTACTCAAGCGAGGCTCAGAGACCCAAGCTCCGCGTCCGTCACAGAGGCGAACGCCACCAGCACCAGCATCATAGCTAGGCGAAGTCGTGCTTCGGCCAGCCTACAACATGGAGCTGTACGCTCTCTTCTTGCTCGGACTCCACGGAGTCGTCGTCACGTGCACTGTCCTCCTCGGCCGGGCGGTCCTCCGAGTGAGGCTCGTCGTCGTGCAGGATCGGCGGATCCTCCATTGGCTGATCACCATCCGCGTCCAGATGCACCGGAGGCGGGGGAACAGGTTCAGGGGCGCGCCGTCGAGGCCGGCCAGGCTTCGGATCCTCGGCAAAGTTATCGGGGCGGTCGTAGTACGGAATGATGTTGTCGACGTGCACCACAACGTACGTCGAACGATGCATTCGAGACGACGGGTCGCCGCATACGGTGTAGAGGTAGCCGCGAGAGAAGACCTCCACGACCACGTACGGACCGGTCCAGCCGTTACGAGTACCGTGCTTCATGACGTTGGTCGCCTTCGCGCTCTCGCTCCAGCAAAGCACCTTGTCACCCGGCACGAAAATCTGACGAGGTTCGTTGCCGGTGCCGTAGCGAAGGAGCTTGTGATTGTACATCTTCCGATGGGCCTTGACCGCCTCGGCGACACTTGAAGCCGCCCGCGCGACAGCCAGCGCGTACTCCGCGTACGTGTAAGGCTCGCCGAAGGGTTCACGCTGAACAAGATCCAAGCGGAGGTCCCCAGGCAGCACCAGCTCGCGTCCATGGTGAAGCGTAGCCGGAGAGAAGCCGGTTGCCGCGTGGATCGTAGTGCGCAACGCGAAGAGCACACGGTAGTGGTAGTACGGCCAGTAAACGTTGTCACGCTTGTCTTCGGCGCAGAGCGCGAAGATAAGCCGCTTGTACACCCCGACAAGTCGTTCGGCACCGCCGTTGGTCGACTGATGAGAGACACCAGTGTAGATGAGCCGCACGCCCTGCTTGGTCCAGAACTTGCCCCAGGGCGTGTTCGGCTTGAACACCGTGCCGTTGTCAGTGAGGTAACGTTTGGGCGTGCCGTTCGAGGACTGAATGCTCTGCGCAGCCCACTCCATGGCCGTACCGTCAGCTTCCGTGAGCATGATGATCTCCGGATACTTGGTGTACGCGTCGATGTCAATCAGCACTTGCGTGAAGCGGTGAGGGGCATCTTTGGCGTGGGGCATCGGGCAGAGATCAGCTTGGCGCAGGTCACCGGGGTGCCGCGATTCGATGATCATGTGTTGCACTCGAGGCCGGTGCTTGGCCTTCGCCAACTGGCAGTGATGACAGGTACGAACGTAGCGGTGCACCATGTTCGTCATGCCGGGCCACCAGAAGCGAGCCGCGATGCGCCGGGCGACGATGGACGCGCCTCGGTGAGCCCAGTCATCGTGATACGCTTCCATCACTGCAGCTCTCCAGCGCTGGGGCACTACCACCGGCGAGCCCATCGTTGGGAAGAGGGGAGCGCGGAGGACCACGCCGGAGCGAGAGAGGCAGTAGCGTCCCACCTCCTTCGCAAAGCGTTCCCGCGCCTGTCCGCAGGCGAAGCAGGTCTTGTAGACGTCGGGGTCACGGCTCAGGGCGTCAGCGCTGTGGGTGTGGCCGTAGCAACGAGCAAGGTTCTCCTTCCGCAGCTTGAACGCGATGATCATCTGACAGAGTGGATCTGTCTTCTGATCTTCCACCATGGAGGCTCCGTCAACCGTCAGAGGCTGGAGAGCAGGTGGTACAGGGACTTCAACCAGCGGCTGAGGCCCCTGCATCCAGCAATCGGCAACAGTGGTCTCTGGCGGTAAGTAGACCGGCTTCGGAGCGTTGCGCCCGCCAGTACGGTCATCCAACGGAGCGACGCCGTCTGTCGTAAACGGCTCCGCAGGTGGAAGTTCGCGTTCGTTGCCCAACGTCTCGGGTGGGGTCGGTGTCGGGAGGAGAGCCTCGTCGAGTACGTCCATCACGTTGGGAGGCGCGATGGCGTACCGACCCTTGCGAGACCTTGCACCTCGCGTGAGGATAAGGTTCGGGGGGCGTGGCGCTTGTGCCTCGAGTTCTTGACGACGAGTGTCACGGCGCTGCTTACGCTGTTCCTTCGAGAGGCGAGGACGCGCCTCGGCTCCGTCAGGATCTGCGTTGTTGCGCACATTCTCCTCGTGTCGTTGTTGCGCTTGTTGCTTGAGCAAACGGTGTTGGGCCTGCTTCGCGGCTCGATGGCGATCCTCCGCCCTGCGTCGAGGCTGCTTGCTGCCCTGCTGCCCCGCATATATAGGCAGGTGTTGCTGAGGGCGTGGGAGGAGTCGCCTGAGCGGGTTCTCCGTCCGTCACGTCCATCGGTTCCCCAGCCGAGCTGTTCGGCGAGAGCGGCGGGTCAGCCTCGCCGTCGGGCTCCGGCAAGGCGAGTTCGTGTTGGCGTCCGTCAAGATGGCGTTGTGCCTCCTGCCGCCAGTAGTTCTCGATCTCATGCTGAATGCCGCCGGGGAGTTGTGGAGGTGGGCACTGCGGTACGGCGTTGTATGGGCCCATAGTCCTGGAAGCAACTCCACGATCGCGACCGCTAGCTCTACGATCGCCATAGCCATGGATTGCATGCTGCTATGACGCTCGAATGCAAGCATGTAGAGCTTTTACTAGCCATTGAATTAAGCTTGCGGATTCTGTCGGCCCTTGAGTCACGTTCCAAAAAACGCCGGGGTACCGGGCGACTTTCAAAAAGTTTTTTGCTCAAACGGCCAGTAAAACATTCGGCTGGTAGGATCTTTTTAACTGCGGTAGACTTTCGCCCGCCGCGGCGGCTACGATCTATCTAGCGGCTAGTCTACGATCTGCTCCAATTTGCTCCCAATCGGTCCAATTTTGAGCGAGCAAGATCGGCGCTTTTTCCAGAACCTAAGGCAAAACGGGGGGGTACGGCGCAAAGTCAAGTCCAGAACCTTATCGAAAAAAACTGCGAGTATGTAACTTTTACTTACCATTTAGCCATTGTTAAACCTCCGTTGGAGCTTTCTTCAAACACTATGGGCCCATACAAACGCGTACCGCAGTGGGGAGAAGGTTCCCGATCGGATCCGCGTCAGGCAGCACCGGCTTGCGAGGCTCGGTTGCCGAAGGGCGGTTTCTGGGGTGGTGCAGGCGAGGTCGTCCACGTGGTCGTCCACGAGGTCGCCCGCGCAGTGTACCCCTCCCCCTCCCTCGATCTCCTGAGTCGCGAGTCCCGTCGCGCGTGGTGTTGCCGTGCGCGGGCGAGCTCCGCTGTTCCTCAGAGTGAAGTCCCGTCCGTCCAGGGAGATCGGCCTCGGCGCGCGAGGGCGAGCTCCGCTGTTCCTCAGACGAGAGTTCGTCGTCGTCAGCGTCGGAGAACTCCGCGGGATCCACTTCCGAAGTCACGTCCTCGGCGTCTTCTGTCACCTGCTCCTCTGGATCGCGGCGGGCGCGCTGTGGTGGCGAGTTGGGCGAGCTACAAGGCTCGGCCAATGTCACTGGTTGGCGTCGCTTTGTTCCAGGTGCTGGTGGTGCCCATGCACGTCCGTCGAGGCCAGCGGCCGCGATAGATGTCGTAGGCTCGGTCGTCACGGGGACGAGCGTGCCGTAGATCTCCGTCGGGTCGTCGGGATCGCCGCTGCGGGGTACCGAGTGTCCGTGAGCCCCGTTGGGCAGGTCGGTAGTGAGGTCCGATCCGTCCGCCGCTCCAGGCTCGTAGATCGGATGCGTACGAGCCATGCGCGACTCGAAGTCGGCGACGACGTTGGTCGAGCCCGGCCTGTACTCGATCGTGTAGTTGAAGCCTTGCATGACGAGCGCCGCGCGTGAAAGCGCCTTGTTCGCCAGGAGTTCTTGCGACTTCAACCACTGCAGAGGCGAGTGGTCCGTGCGGATGGTAAACGGGTGCCCGCAGTCGAAGTAGTGTCGCCACGTCTTGACGGCCCACATGACCGCGATGCATTCGCCTTCCGTCGGGGAGCTGTACCTCGCCTCCGTGGCCGTCAGGGTTCGACTGATGAAGGCGATTGGTCGTTCTCGACCGTCAGAGTCGGTCTGCATGAGCGCCGCGCCCATTGCTCGCAAGCTCCAATCCGTGTAGATGATGAACGGCTTGGAAAAGTCGGGGAGCATGAGCACGATGTCGTCGCACATGACCTTCTTGAGGTCTGCGAGTGCCTCGCTGGCTTCTGGCGTCCACTGAAGCTGCGTCGTGTCCGCTAGCTTCGCTGCGTGAATCAGGTCACGGAGCGGAAGCTCGCGTCGCGTGTAGTTGCGGATGAAGCGCCTGTAGAAGCCCGTCATGCCGAGGAAGCTGCGCATGTGCTCGACGGTCTGCAGTTCTCGTTCAGTAATCTTGGAGATCACCTCCACCTTCTTCGTGTCCATGCGGACGCCTTGAGCGCTGACACGGTGACCGAGAAGGTCGATCTCGCGGACCATGAAGTGACACTTGCTCGGTTTCAATTTGAGGTTGCCCCGAGCGAGCGCCGCGAAGAAGGCCTCGAGATCGATGAGGTGCTGAGCCACCGTCGGCGAGTGCAGAGTCAAGTCGTCGACGTAGGCCACAACACACGTGGAGAGAAGGTCCCCGAGTACTGAACTGACCGCCCGGCAGAATGCTGACGGAGCAGACTTGAGACCGAAGGGGGTGCACACCCATTTCCAGGCTCCCCATGGCAGGAGAAAGGTGGTGTAGTCCCGAGAGGCTTCTTCGAGGCCGAGTTGCCAGAATCCGCTCAGGCAGTCGCCAACGCTGAAGATGGAGGAGCCTTGCAAACGTTCAAGTTGATCATCGATGCGGGGAAGAGGGAAGACATCGCCTTCGATCAAGTTGTTGAGCCGTCGGTAGTCGACACAGAAGCGCATCGTGCCGTCCTTCTTGGGCGCCAGCACCACGGGACTGCCATATCCAGCCTGTGAGGGCTCGATGAGGCCGTCCTTGAGCAGCTGTTCGATGGTCGCCTTGGCCGCCTTCTCCGCCGGGGGAGAGAGCCGCCGAGGGACTGTGTAGAGGGGCAGCCGCTTGGGGTTGACACCTGGCAGTAGACGAATCGAGTTCGTGTACTTGAGGAGGTCACGAGGATCAAGGACTTTTGCGAAGCATCGGGCTTGTTCGCGCACAAGGTTCCGGAACGTCAAGCGTTGGTCCGATGTAATGTCGGGGTCGGCCTCAGAGGATTTGCAGAACCCGTCGACCATAGCGTCGATTTCAGCTTCTGTCATTGCCGCAGGACCCGCCATCAACGTGGAGGGGGGATCCATGGCGTTTGCATCAGCCATCGACGCTTGTCCGATGCGGATTCGTAGGAGAGTCTCACGGAAGCTCCCACGGAACCGTTGGGGGTCGGTGAAGTACGGGAGGAAGAAATCGATCAGTCTTTCGACCTCCTCGTCTGTGTAGTCGTCGGTCATGAAGTTGCGGTCGCGTATGAACGCGTCATAGGCGAGGAGCGACTCGACGAACGACGCTGCGTCTTCCCGATCCCGTTCGGTGGCGGGGCGTGAGCGATCGAGATGTGGTTGGGGCTGAGGGTTGTTGCCATGGCTGAAGGCTTCCGGGTACTTGGCGCGTGCCACGGAGGCAAATCGTCGCGGCTGGCAACTTCGCAGCAAGGTGACGGGGCGAGCCGTCTCGAAGATCTGCTGGACGACACGCCTGATCGGAAACGTCTGCTGGGCTTCTGGACTCCAGTTCTTGTACCGTCCCTGCGGGTACTGCGAGACGTCGGGATGCGGGTCGTACTCGCTCTCCAGCCAGTCACCGTACGCCGCCTCGCCGACAATGGTGCCCGCTTTCAAGCGGACGTCTGTGCGGTGAGGGTTCCGGACCGCCACGAGGCAAGTTCGTCGGTGAGGGTTGAGATGGAGTTGATAAGGTGTAAGAAAGTCGACTTCGTCAGTGTGATCATCTCCGGTTTCCGAGATGAAGACCGGCGGCGGTGAGACCTCCATGTGAGGCGCGTGCGCACTCGCCGTCTTATCATACGTGGGGACGTGGCATCGTACCAGGGCCTCGCCAGGGGGCAACGTAACCGTTTGCGCAAGACGGACCAGCGTGCCCCCGTCGGGCTGGCCCGTTGCGTAAAAGGGACGAAGTACGGCGTCGCAGTGTGATCGCCTGGCGGCAGAATCGTCATGCCCGAGTTGGCCGTGTCCAGACTGATGCTCGCCCGAAGAGCCGTCAGCGTTGAGAGACCGAGAAGCATCGGCGTGTCGCCCATGAGGCCCTTGGCGACTACAAGGATCTTGCGGGCTATGTAGACGTTGCCGATCTTGAACGTGACGAAGGCGACGCGTGCGTACGCGTTCATGTTGTCGCCGAAGCCCGTCAGAAGTACTGGAGCCTGATTCGAGTACTGGAGCCCCTCAATCGTGTTGTCCTCGCATTGTTTTTCAAATCGATTTTTTTCGCGCGGGACCGTCCCGCGCGGGACGCGGGGCGGGGTAGTCCCGCGCGGGACGCCTGCCGCACCGCACGGGACAGTCCAGCGTCTAGAACTTTGAAAGCAGTCTAGAAGTCCTGCGTCCGAGCTAGCCGCATCCCGGCTAGGCGGGTGCCGGCAGCTCGGAAATTTCCAAAATTCGGGACGGTACCGCGTCCCGGAAATTTCCAAAATTCGGGACGGTACCGCGTCCCGCGCGGGACGGTCCCGCGCGAAAAAAATCGATTTGAAAAACATAGGGACCTTACGTGTCCGCGATGCTGCCGTCCATGACATCCGCTGCCGCACCCGTGTCGACCAGTGCGAGAACCGTACGCATCGACTTTACGCGTTGGCCGGGGATGAGCGCGCCAACTTGAAGACGAACGCAGATTCTTGCGTCGGCGAGGCGCTTGTCAAGAGCCTTCTTCGGATCGACCAGTCGAACCGCAAGGCCTGAGGGTGAAGAAGGAAACAAGTCCGCCTCGTGCGGGTCGAACTGCTCGCCTGGTCGCGCCAGGAGAGAGTGCGTCGCGAGTTGCAGGGCGGCGAAGTGAGGGGGATCGACCGTGGACGTGGCCTTGAAGACGGTTGCCATCGGGTGTAATTATAAGTCAGGTGCTTGGAGATTCGCCGTGTTCACCTTCTTGCGGCACATCGCCTTCACCAAAGAGGGAGCGGGCTTGAGGAGCCACTCCGGCGTGAAGGGACGCTTGACGCGCGCGCCAGCGAGGGCGAGCCTCGGTGGGTGCGTCCGCGGAAGGCGTCCAGCTGCCACCCAGAAGAACGGGCTTGTCGCGGGCGACGGTCGTGCAGAGTCGGTGCCGGTGTCCGTGTAGCCCAGGCCCTGGGTGTAGAGGTCGCCGCGAATACCCCTCGCACCATTCCGCTTGCTGCAGGAGGTGATGTGCGCCGTCGTGAGGGTCCCAAAAGTGACACCACCCGCACCCTCATCCGTCTCGAGTCCAGGGTCCAACGTCAGCTGGGCCACCGTGATCTCTCGAGGGTCCATGTACGGTCCCAGAGTCTCGTACGCCAAGCTCGAACGGAAGAACGGGGCCGTTTTCCGCAGGTACTGAATGAGGATCGGCCAGGCCTGGGTCAGCCCACGGTCACCGCGTAGGATGATGTCGACGTAGTAACGCGAACGCTGAGCGTGAACGCAATCGAGCGACGAGTACAGGAGAGCGTCGTACGCCGGGCGGCCGAGCGTGTTCATGACAAACGCCAGGCGCGTGAGGATGACTTGCGAGCGTGCCAGCTCCAAAGCCAAGCCCGCGCTGGTGTTGAGAACGACCGGAGTGTCGCGCAGTTCGTCAGCGAGACGGGCCAGGTACTGAGCGTTGACGCAGTGCGAGGGCGAAAGGCGGCTCCAGTCGTACATGTGGAAGGACTGAGCGAAGGACACGTCGTCGAACAGCGACACTCGTGGCACGATGATCGTCTGGTGAGCCGGTGACGTCAGGGCGAACTCGATCCAGCAGTACGGCGTGCCCTGGGCCGAGTAGGGAGAGTACGCGAAGTCGGCGGTCTCGACGAAAAGAAGCCCGTTGCGCGGGATCGGGAGAGGACCGCAGTACCACGGGAAAGGCGAGGTGGGGCGGTCGGAAGGCACGCCAGTGTCGTCAGGCGGAGGCGGGTCCTCTGTCGCAGACGTGGGCGCCGTCGGCATCTCGTCATCCGAACCCCAGATTGCGTCGGCGTTGGACATCTCGTCGTCAGGCGCGACGGCTGCCGGTACGGTTGCCATCTTGACCGTCACTGTTGCAGTGGGGTCGACCGCTGCCGCACCCGTCGCCGTCAACCCCACCGAAGTCGAGTCCGGGGGCGTGGAGCTCGTGTGCTGTCGCAGAGCGTCGGCGATCGAGTGGGCGTAGTAGAGGCGCCGCGTAGCGTTCCAGCCTTCCACCCACGAGCGCACAGGCTTCAGAGTGCGGCGACGGGTTCGCAGGATGCGATAGCCACGCGGATGAAGAGGCGGCGAAGCAGGGGCGCCGTCAACGTCCGCGGGCCCGAGGCTCGGGGACATGGACCACCGCGTCGGCGTCGCCGGGAGATCGGCCGTCCGCTGCTCGGATGGGAGCCGGTCCGCGTACGGCGCCTCGTAGATATCGATGGCATACACTCAAGGAGTGGCGGGGTTGTGGCGGAGGGCGAACTTGAGCGGATTGAAGACCTTGTGGCCGTCGGCTAGACCATCGAATGGAGAAGTCCAGCGACCAGGACCGGGCGAGCACTCGTAGTACACGTGCGGGAAGTGTCGCCGATAGTCCTCATCATCGGGTCGGGAGTCTGAGTAGCGGAGCGGGGGAATCGCCTCGTAAGTGTAGTACAGCGAGTTGCTGTAGTCGTAGTTCTCCATCGAGGGAGAGCTCGGCCAATTAAAGACCCGTGTGATCCAGTTCGACAGCTCCAGTCGCAGGTCCGGCTCGTAGAGGACTGCGCCGAGGCGAATGAGGAATGGGTCCCAGGCGTCCGTACGCGTGTCCGGGTCAAGTTCGTCCGCCATGGCGTTCTCGACATGAGGGCGCATCACGTCGATGAAGTCGCGGATTTGGGCCGTGATAATGTTGCGGTCCACTTCAACGAAGCCTGCTGTTGGCGTGAGGTTCTCAGCCTGCTCCGCAGTGACCGTCTCGGATTTGAATAGCTCCCGCAGCTCGTCCGTGAGAGTGAACGCGTTCGGCCACCAGCGCTGCAGGCGTGCCGATTTGAACTCGTTCAGCTGCTGGCGCAGTATCCTCCCGCATAATTTCAAAACCTTTCTTAGAACGTAGAACCGTTCTATAGAACGTTCTATGGTTTTTGTTTGTTTTGAACTTTTAGAATGGTTTTGAACGTAGAGCGTGGAAGCTTAGATCCGTCGTAGAACGCGTAGAACGTTCTACGGTTCTCCGCCGAACTATCCTCCCGCATAATTTCAAAACCTTTCTTAGAACGTAGAACCGTTCTATAGAACGTTCTATGGTTTTTGTTTGTTTTGAACTTTTAGAATGGTTTTGAACGTAGAGCGTGGAAGCTTAGATCCGTCGTAGAACGCGTATACGTAGAACGTTCTACGGTTCTCCGCCGAACGCGCCTACGGCCTGGCGGCGTTCTAGCTCCCTTCGCGCTCGCAAGCGGCCGCCGGGGCGCCTGCCAACGCTTGCCAACTCTAGCAGTACTGGCTCGCTAGCCACGGGGGCCAGATCCGCAGCTCGCGGCATCTGCGGACGCTAGCAGCGTGCAGCCGCATCGTTAGCAGCTCGTTTGGCGTCGAGCTCGCCGAGTCGCGCCCGATTCCGTCCCCGCGGAGCGCGGTACTCCCTCGCTCGGCAGCTCCCCGCTGTGAAGGCCCGGGGGTCGCGCGGTGCGTCTTTCCCGTGCTAGGAGGGCTCCTGCTCCGTCTCCTGGCTCACGCGGCGCACAGGAACGGGTCGGGAGGCTCCACGGCGAGTCGACGGGATGCGCGGCTCGTTGACCGCTGCGCTCGCGCCCCCGAGGCACAGTTTTGACTCCCGCAGTTCGTGAGCGTGATGCGAGCGATGCGTGTGCAGCTCCAGAGCGTCCGTGGCCGCTTCTGGGCTGATCCGCTCCGAACCCTGCAGCTGACCGGCTGTCCCCTTCCCGCGCAGCGCTTTCGGACCTGTGGAGCATCGACCTGGTCACGCTGATGCACATGTAGACGAAGCAATCGCAGCTTCAGCGCTTCCGCCGCCGCGTTCGGACCGATCGGTCCGGTCGAGCCGGCCGAGCCGCGCTTCGGGGCCGGCGGTACGCGTTTGCAGTGCTCACGTTGTGCAATTGCAGCCCCGGTCGCTGGATCTTCCGCACGCCGCCTCCGATTCGGCGGCGGTGGTGGGTGTGGGGCGTGCGCATGCCCAGCGCGTGGCTTACCAGGCGGGGCGATGGCGTGGCGGATGACAGCGGGCGAAAGCGATGGCATGTCGTGCTCTATAGCGTTCGTCTCCACCTTTGCGCTGATCCCCTCCAACCCCCGCCGGGTGAGGTGCGCCGCCCATGCAGCTCATGGGTCTGCGGCGCGTCCTTGGCTCACATTTATGCAGGCAACTCAAGCGCAGACCGAGCTGGCGCTGGGCGGCACTTCCCGCAGCCGCTGGCTTCGGTCGCTGGGGGCGGGCCGCGGGCGGACTCTGGCGCCGCGGCCTCTTCTGGCGCCGCGGCCTCTGCTGGCGACGCGTGCGCTCAGCGGCCGAAGGTGCGACGGTGCGGCGAGGGGACGGGGCGCCGCGCCGTCGCCCTCCAAGCTTTGAAATTATGCGGGAGGATACGCAGGGTGTCGTAGTTGGGGCCGTTGCGGTTCACCCTCCGATGCACGTCACGAGGGACTATGAGGCGCGCGTTGTGAGCGATGATGTACTTGAGGAGAAGTGCCGACAACGCCGATTGTAGAGAGCCCGCCGGAATACGGTATGCCGGCGACCACGTGCTGGACTCGCTCGTCCAGTAATCTGTCAAGCTGGCGATGCCGGTTTCATTGACAGTAAAACCCAATGTTTCCCGCATCCGGTGCACGTAATCTGACAGCATGCGGTGCAACGCCGGGTGGAGATCGACGACGTGCGTGGGGAAGGAGCTGGAAAGAATTCCCCACTGTGCAACGAAGAAGGCAATGCCCGCGATGTAGAGGTGGACGTCGAGCGGGAAGGCAATGACGACATGTTGCCAATCCGTACCCGCGAGGCGTTCGTGAGTCTCGTGAATGATGCCGCCCGGAAGAAGCATGTTGCTTGCACTGATCCCCAGCCGTACGTAATCGATGGTCCGCGCGTCTTCGCGAGACGGACGAATAATGCCATTCGTGAGTAGTGTCCACGTGTCCGTGTGGTTTGGATCGTACATGGCCATGGTGAGCTTGCGCACCCCTCGGTTCGGCGTGGGGTCGAGGGCTGCAAGAAGAGGCCCGTTGGCGTTGCCGCTGAAGTCCGCAGGTACGTGAAAGAAGGTGCGGAAGGGAGGGGTCTGAGTCGGAGTGTTGACGGGGTCGGGGAAGAGCGGAGTGGTCGGGTCACCCGCCTCTTCCGAGAGACGCAGCTCCGGAACAAAGCTAGGCTGCAAGGTCGGGTTCGTTGCAGCCGTGAGATACGACCTGTAGGGGTTGGACGGAGAAGCCTCGTTGGAGGTCGTAATGGAAAACTGCTTGAACCATGTCGTTCCACGGTTGCGCAGGCGGGGTCCGTCTGTACGAAGGCCCGCGCCGTACGCGTTGAGTTCCGGATCGCTACGGAAGCGGATGGCCCGATCGCACGCCCGAATGAGATTCTTCGTCCCCGCGTAGAAGAGACCGTAAAGAGGTCGCAGCGGATAAAACTTGCGGAAGAAGTTGTCGATGTCGGCGTCACCATGCATGAGTCGAATCGCATGGAGACCGCCCTGAGTGCGATCCAGGGGAAGGTCGCCCTCCTGTGGATCTGGGTTGTTGGTCCTCTCCACGGGGCGCTCAGGACGCGTGAAGATTTCCGAGATAGCTCCCGTCAACCACGGCCCCCGAAGTTGATACTCCTCGGAAAGCGAGTATAAGCTGGCCAGCATCCGTCGCTGCTGAAGGAACGGCATCGGTGGCTGGGAGTACGAGACAAGGTCGTCACGCGTCGCGTCCTCCAGGATCGCGTCGCCCGCCTCCGTACCGTAAAGCTCAGGGGGAAGTGGGGGTTCGAGAGACCCGTAATCCGGGAGAAAATCACGTTCCTTGGGGACAAGGGCGTGATCGTGGAAGCGCTTGCCCCCCCTTCCCGCGATCTCGTAGTATCCGTCTGCTACGGGATTCGGGTAGAATTCAGGGTCGGGACGAGATAACGGTGTCGTGGTGAGCCCGAGAGTGTCCGGCCAAATAGCCGTGAGGCGTCGTCGAAGTGCTCGTGCGAGGTCGTTCTCGCCGTGTCCGTCCTCGATCTCGTCGTCCTGCACGTCCCAGAAGTACGCCAACCGTTCCGCGAACATGGCGTCGACAGCCTTGGGAGGGTGGAAGGCGATACCCGTATTGAACTGCAAGAGATGCTGGAGGGCCCGGCTCGTGATCTCATTCCGCTTGTTCTCCGTGAGGCGCCGCCGCTGAGTTTGCGACAGCTGCTCGTCCTTCTTGCCGGATTCGCGCAATCGTTTGCTGGTGCCCACCAAGAGAGGCCGCTGCGTCACGCGAAGCTCCTCCTCCGCCGTGAAGTACGGATCCGTGCCCAGAGAGCGCGCCACGATGTCCTCCCAGCTGAGTCCCGTGCGCAAGTATTGCGGGAGTTTGTGCGGTCCGACTCTCCCACGGTAATCGGTACCCGGAAGGAGCTCTGCGATCGCCGTCGAGATGGGCATGTACTCGTTCGGGAGTCGCGGCAGGAGGTGGCGGATCGGAGTGTCCGGGGAATCGCGGTCCCAACAGAGGTAGACACCGAGGTGCACATGGGCGTCTCGCAGGTACGCGCGAAGAACGGAGAGAAGCGTGAGCGGATGCTCGAGGCCAGGGATTGCGAGGATGCGGTTCGCCATCGCCGTAGCCATCCGTTCGGCGACGAGGTGGCCCTCCGGCGTCGACGCCTCCTGGTACCGCGTCGCCAGCGCAACGCGGAGCGCAACAGCGAGCACGCGAGCCCGAGGCTGCGAAGCTGCCAGAAGTGCGGCCTCGTTGCGCGTGATGAGGATTTCACTGTGAGGTTCGTAGCTGAGTGGAATCGGGTCGGTAGCCGGGAGGCGCTTGAGCTTCATCGTAGGCGGTTGGGCCTGGCCGAACCCCTCACTGGGAAACGCGTCGCGTACGTAGTTGATGATGGCGTGCGTGTACGCAGTCTGGTCACGGATGCTGTTCATGCGTGCCATAGCGACGGTCGGGCTAAGTTCCGTGACGAAGGCAGTGCCCGTCGGCGAGGACCCCTTGCGATGCTGCTCCAAGCCCGCCTCGCATGCCTTCAGTGCCGCGTCGGCGTTCGTCGGGACGTAAAAGCGATGACCGGGGTTCGGAATGGAGATGGCGATGGATGAGTACGTGAGCTCAAATTCCTTCGCGAGGTCACGTAGGAAGCAGGACGTGAGGCGGCCGCCTCGGTGGCTGTCAAGAACTAGACGGCCAAAATGTGTTGTCCAGGACATCAGGTCCGGAGTGAGCCGCGCCGTATCCGTCGTGAGGTTCAGTGCCCGAAGCATGTACTCAGACTGTTCAATGATCACACTGAAGATGTAGGTCCGCGGGATTGCATCGTTCTCGACCAGAAGCGGTTGCGGTTCGCAGAAGGTCGTGCGGAGAGAGGCGTCATCTGTGGCACTGACGACGCTTGCCAGCAGCGTGCCCTGAGCGAGTGCCCTGGCCCGGAGATAGACGGAGACGCGAGGTATCAGCGCAGCCGTGTGCCGTAGCTTCGAGTCGACGTAATCGATGAGAACTTGCCCTTCTTCTGCCTCCAGCGCGGGAGGGAGCCTGTGCAATTCTCGAAGAGACTGGTGGAACAGTCGAATGCGTACAGCATGCGTGTCGCCTTGCGCCGTGACTGCGCGCAGCGTGGAGTGGTGGTGCAGCGGTGAGGTCGTGGCCCCCTCGCCTTTGCGAGCGTCCAGCGCCGTCTTGTAGGCCCGGGCCGTGTCGATCACTGAGGAAAGGATCGCGGTAGCCACCGAGTCTGTCGTGTAGCTTGCGATGCTCGCGTCGGTTGCGCTGAGGCCGAGGAACTCGAGGAAGGGAACCGACGAAGTCAGGTCACGTACAGTCACGAGCTCCGCCGGGGTGCTGTCGTAGGCCAGACAGGCGACAAGGTAGACTGCTGAGCGGAAGCGGGGAATGTGATGCAGCAACTGTGCAGCCTGCGCCTCGCGAGTGACCTTGTACGTGAGCGGGATCGGGCGCTTCTCGTCCTTGAAACGGGCCATGTCATCGTCGTTCAGCGGGCGCCTGCCGATCCGACGTGCAAGGTTGTTCTGAAACACGCCCGTGTTTGCGATGCCCACCGCGTCATAAGAGGCGGGGCACCACGCGACGGGGCGCTCGTCCGAGTACAGGTCTGCGTTGTCCAGCGCCGTCGTCATGAGCATGTACGATTGCTCGCCTGGCCAGTAGATCGCGCAGCCTGGGGCAAGGGAGAATGTGTGGGCGGGAATCTCGCGAACGTCGGGAGGCGGGTGAAGTCTGCCGTGCTCGTCATGATCAGGTGCAATGTGAAGCCGCGCGCAGAGCTCCTTGCTGAACGACGTGTCCGTGTCCTCAGCCTCCTCCGGGGCCGTCGGCGTCGTGGTCGAGGGTCCCGCGGTCGGCGTCGTGACTGTCGGCGCCGTCGGCATCGCGGCCGAGGGTGCGACAGCGGACGTTGTCACCGACGGGGCTGGAGTCATAGCCGGCGCCATCGGCTGCGTGGCCGAGGGCGTGGGGGGATGCGTCGCGGGCGTCGGAGTTGCGACTGCAACCTGTACCGTCGGCGGCGCGGCCGAGGGTGCGGTGGGCAGCTGGTCCGAAGGCATCGTCCCGCGCGGGCGCGCGGATGGTGGGCGCCACGAGCCGCCTGCAGCCGGGATGGCATCGTCCAAGCCGTCGTTTGCAGGGCGGGTTAACAAGACAGCAGCCAAGCCCGCCGGCGTTCGAATTCCAGCTGGCTCGTCGTGGTCACTTGGCGACTCCTCGTCGCGGTCCTGGGCGCGCCGGCGGTACTCCTCGTTCCTCCGCCGCTGGTCCGTCTCCTCGTCCGCCGTGCGGAGGGCGGTGAGCTGCATGAGCGTCATGATGCGCTCGTTCGCATGCGGCACGATGTCGTCGAAGAACGGGAGAGGATCATCGTTGGCGAACTGAATGATCGCCCGCTCCACCTCCAGCTCCGACAGTTTGAAGGCCGTGCACACTCGTTCGCGGTGTGCCGGCGCCATCAGCAGAAGCACGCGAAGGAGGACGTGGGGAGGGTAGTCCTCCATGTAGCCCGTGCCCAGTGCGGGGAGGGACTGAGGATTCCAGGTCCACTGGAGATTGTCGAGGTTCGGAGGCTGTACCGGATCCGTTCGAGTGAACGGTCCCGTGACGTCGCATTGCCCCACCTGAGTCCACGGTACAGCCGAGATGTCCGTTCCGTACGCCGGCTGAATGTGAGAGTAGGCCGCGGGCGACCCAGCATCCAGCCTGGCAGAGCGAAGGAGCCCGTACTCGTCGCCCGGCCTGACGGACTTGGTCCAGCTCGTCGGGCGCGGCGGGTCCGTGACCACGAACGTGGACGTGTCGGCGAGGGGGATGTTGATGTACTCGTCGGCAAGAGAAGGGAAGACCGCCTCGCGTAGACCAGCGAGCTGGGGGGCGTAGACGGCGAGGTTGCAGTAGATGCGATGAAGCAGGTCGCACATGGCCGGAGGAACCTGGCGGCAGAAGGGCGGTTCTGTCCGTGACACCGTCGTCTGGAGCGGGAGGCGAGCCGTGTACGTCGCGCCCGTGTCAGTGTCGACTCCTCTGCCGCTGGTCATCAGGGAGGAGAAGGTGCCCGGGTACCCCGGCACTTTTGGCTCACCCACGCATTGCGTCGGAAATTTCAAGCATTGCGTGGGAATTTCAAGCATTGCGTCGGAAATGAAGCACTGCTCGAAATCTCCACGCAGTTTCAAGCAGTGCGCCAAGTTTCACGAAACTGCGTCGCTCGACGCACTCGAAGTTTGACGCACTGCGCCGCTCGACGCAGCTGGACGCAGTGTCCGACGCACTGCGCCGGCGTATACGTAGCTATAGCCAGCAGCGTGGCCGGTACCGGTCGACGGTCGTCGAGCTCGTTGCTATGGGCCTGAGCTCGACGCGGCTCGACTCGGCGAGCTCGCCGAGAGAGAGAGTCGGTCGTCAAGCTCGACGGGGCACGCGTACGCGTGGCGCCGGCGCCCCTAGGTCGTACCGTAGTACATGTGCGCATGCGCACACAGCTCAGCGCCCTCGTGGGGGCCAATCCCGAGCCCGCGCGGCGCCCTCGTGTAGATGTGCGCACACTGTGAAACAGCTAGCGGCCTCGTGGCCGATCGTGCGCGGGCGCCCTCGAGCTCATCTGCCCCAATCTGCCCCGCCTGCAACTTAGGCTGTAAGGGCTTTACACAATACGCAATGACCTGCAAGCGGCGTCGTCCCCCGCGCTAGTTGCCGAGAAAAGGAAAACTAACGTTTTAACTGCAATCAGCTGCCGAACAGCAGGTAGTACTGCTGTCCTGCCTGCGGCATCGTCCGCCGCCTGCGCATGCCCAGCCGATCGCCAGCAGCCCGCCTCCGGCCCAGGCAGAATGCGCCCTCGCCGCACTCGCTGCGGAACGTCGCCGCGCTCGCTGCGCTGCGCGCATCAGGATAAGCGGGCTCCTAGCATAAAGAGAGAAGTGGGAAGCAAGGGGACGTCTGCGCACCGCAGCAAGGAGAGAGCAGGAGGCCCGTCCCCGCTTCCAGCATCCCTTGCCCGTGCCCGACGTCGAAGGCAGAGCGCTCGCTGCGCACGGAGAGGAATCTCAATCAAAAGAAGAGAGAACGCGCGCCAATAAACAGACCGCACCTGTCGCCGAGCGCCCACACCGAGATTGAGAGCGCCCGGAACGCGGTCGCCGCGACGGCGCAGCGCTCGCTGAGCTCGGAGCGTCAACCGAAAGAAGAGAAGAATGCGCGCCGGCAAACGACCGCACCTGCCGCACCTGCGCCCCAGCGGCCGCAAGCACAAGAACTCCGAGGCCGCGGCCGTCCAGAAGCCACGCGTCCGAGAACGGCACCCGCTCCGCTGCGCACGCGGCCGGCGTCACAAAAACATCAACGCGAGAGTAGCGGAAACAAGAGCGAGCACCTGGCCTGCGGGAGAAGACGCTAGGCGAACTGGATGGTGGTGCTCTGCTCGCGCGGGCCAGTCACCCCGTTCCCTGGACCGCCAGCGGAATGAGGGATTGGGGCAAAGGAGATGAAACGAAAAAGCACCTTGCTTCGCATCGGCAGCCGCCTTCTCCTTTCTGCGCGAGCCGACCAAAAGAAGGAACACTTGGCGGCGGCGGCCGGGCTAAGAATGCAGATCAAGGGCGCTTGAAGAGGCAAGAACGACGCGTACACGAGCGCTCTTCGCCACGAGCGGGCGCCCGCCGCCCTGGGGCATCGCTCTGCGTTTGAAATCAGGCCGGCGACAGGCGGGGGACGCGAGAGGATGCAAGTAGGCACCTTCGAACGTCGTTCGCGCTCGAGGCTCGTCAAGTTCGCGGCAGCTGTGCGGACTCCGTTTGACCTGTTTGAAATTGTGGAGTAAGGGAGACCAGGATGCGCTGCGGTGGAGAGCCCAGCGCCGACGCACCGAGATTGCATTGCGTCCCGTGCTGGAGGCCGCAGCCAGTTCTTGCCCTGCGTGCTCTTCAAAGTGCAAGGCCGCGGAATTCGGGGTACACAGCTGTTGGGCGAAAGCGGCAGCGACACCAACAGCGATATCGATCGAGGATGCTTGAGGACGCCCTTCGGCTCAGCTTTCCGAGGAAGCCTGAGCGGTCCCATGCTCCTTCGCAGCTCGCTCGGCCGCGGTGCCGAGCACGTTGGCGGAAGCTCGCAGATGCGGCGCGCGGCCCTTTCGTTAGCTATAGCTAGGCGCATGTGGCCCGTGTTCTCGCAGCTGCATGTCTATGCCCTGGCGTGGCCGTGTTTCCGTGCGGCGCTGCGTTCACGGCCTGCCTTCCTCCCACAAACCGACGACGTGCGTCTATGCCGTGCCCTCCGCGTTCCACGCGTGACGTACAGCTCACTCGATTTCGCAGGGATCGCCGGCGGTGAGCCCCGTCGGCCCAGTTGGTTGGCCCTGCGCCCAAGCCGAGCCAAGGTGCGGCGGCCGCCTGGCCGGGAACGGGGGACAGGCGAACTGCCGCACGCTTCTCGCTGTTGATCTCTCCTTCGTAGCGGGCGATGGAGTGCCGGCACGCCGCTGGCGGCGAGCGCGCCCTGCCGAGCGCGTCGCCATCGCCGGGGGTGGGCCACCGGACCATAGCTTTGCGTCAGCGGCGCGCGAACGCATGTCTCACGATTCTTGCTTGCGTTCCAGGCGCTGGATCGCGCGCGCCGTCTCCAGGCTCCGAATTCTGGACCCCTCTTCCACAGCTTGGTGAGGCTCAGGCCTAGACGAGGTGAGTTGAGCGGTCTGTGTGCGTACGCGTCGCTGACAAGGCGCTCCTGTCGCGCAGGATGATCGAGTCCCGGGGCGATGGTCGGAGGGAGCGGAGGGCGGCAGCATGGATTGCACGGCGGGGCGTAGGATCGGCGGGCGGCGGCCCGGGGCGCACGCCCCGTGCAGCCCCGTGCAGCCCCGCCGGCTCCCCGGCCCGCCCCGGCGCTGTCGCTTCGCCCGGCCCCGTCGCCGTCGCCCCGCCCCGCCCCGTCGCTTTCGCCCCGCCCGCAGAGACGGTGCGCCGTGCCGAGCGCCCTGCCCGGCACAGCCCGGCCTGCCTGCTGCTGACGCCCTCGCAGCTCTCGAGGATTTTGAATTTTCGAGGCGTCCCGCTGCCGCGGGAGAGGATCTTCGAGCGCCCCGCCGCCCCCGCCGCGCCGCACAACGACAAGCGCCCCGCGCCCGCCCTCGCGGCTGCCTGTGCACCCCGCGGCCGCAAGAGCCCTGCCGCCGCCGCGCCGAAGCGCCCTCGGAGTATGCCTCCCCTCGCCCACGGCTCTCCCTCCCTCCCCCCTCTCTCCCCCCGCTTAACTTGCCTGGCGGGTTCAGCGAGACAGCGGGTGGTGGCACAGCTCCCTCCGGCCAGGTGGGAGACGCGGCGAGCGCGGCTCTCCGGGCAGGGTGGCGGCGCGGCTCACTGGGCGGGGCGGGGGCGCGGGGGCGGCGGCGCAGCTCGCGGGGCGGGACGGAGGCTCGGCGGGCGGCGACGCGGCTCGCCGGACGGGCGGAGGCGCGTCGGGCAGCGACTCGGCTTTCCGGGCAGGGCGGGGGCTCAGCGGGTGGCGGCGCAGCTCGCGGGGCGGGGCGGGGGCGCGGCGGGCGGCGCCGCGGCTCGCGGGGCGGGGCGGAGGCGCGGCGAGCGGAGGCGCGGCTCGCCGGGCAGGGCGGAGGCGTGGCGGGCGGAGGCGCGGCTCGCGGGCGGGGCGGAGGCGCGGCGGGCGGCGCCGCGGCTCGCGGGGCGGGGCGGAGGCGCGGCGGGCGGAGGCGCGGCCCGCCGGGCAGGTCGGAGGCGCTGCGGGCGGCGGCGCGGGTCGCCGGGCGGGGCGGGGGCGCGGCGAGCGGCGCCGCGGCTCGCGGGGCGGGGCGGAAACGCGTCGGGCGGCGACGCGGCTCGTCGGACGGGGCGGGGCTCAGGGTGGCGGCGCGGCTCGCGGGCGGAGCGGAGGCGCGGCGGGCGGTGGCGCGGGTCGCCAGGCGGTGTAGTGCTCATGATGATCATGATCACTGATCATGATCATGAGGCCCAGCAAAGATCCCGGCCTTTTCACTGACTGGAGAAGCGTATCTAGGCTATATCAAAAACGCTAGAATTGATTTTGATAGTGGCAAGCGCTGAAAAGGTGCTTGTACCTCGCCAAGCAATAGTGGGCCCCAATTGCCAACACTTCATTTGTGCCAAGTTGCAGGGCAGCGCAGCCTCGGATCTGTCTTAAACCAACTTCATAATCAAATCCAGCGCCCTCGAGAACCCCCAACAGCATGCTCGCGGGCGTATGCAATGTGGGCCCCGAGTTTCAATTTGGCTCGCAGTGAGGATCTGAGCACCCATGCATGCAGTGTTCATGATGATCATGAGACTCTGAGAATTGATCATGAAGCCAGGAAAAGATCCCGGCCTTTTCACTGACTGGAGAAGCGTACCTGGACTATATCAAAGGCGCTAGATTTGATTTTAATAGTGGCAAGCGCTGAAAAGGTGCTGGTGCCTCGCCAAGCAATAGTGGGCCCCAATTGCCAACACTTCATTTGTGCCAAGTTGCAGGGCAGCGCAGCCTCGGATCTGTCTTAAACCAACTTCATAATCAAATCCAGCGCCCTCGAGAACCCCCAACAGCATGCTCGCGGGCGTATGCAATATGGGCCCCGAGTTTCAATTTGGCTCGCAGTGAGGATCTGAGCACCCATGCATGCAGTGTTCATGATGATCATGAGAATTGATCATGAAGCCAGGAAAAGATCCCGGCCTTTTCACTGACTGGAGAAGCGTACCTGGACTATATCAAAGGCGCTAGATTTGATTTTAATAGTGGCAAGCGCTGAAAAGGTGCTGGTGCCTCGCCAAGCAATAGTGGGCCCAATTGCCAACACTTCATTTGTGCCAAGTTGCAGGGCAGCGCAGCCTCGGATCTGTCTTCAACCGACTTCATAATCAAATCCAGCGCCCTCGAGAACCCCCAACAGCATGCTCAGCGGCTCGCGGGCGTATGCAATATGGGCCCCGAGTTTCAATTTGGCTCGCAGTGAGGATCTGAGCACCCATGCATGCAGTGTTCATGATGATCATGAGAATTGATCATGAAGCCAGGAAAAGATCCCGGCCTTTTCACTGACTGGAGAAGCGTACCTGGACTATATCAAAGGCGCTAGATTTGATTTTGATAGTGGCAAGCGCTGAAAAGGTGCTGGTGCCTCGCCAAGCAATAGTGGGCCCCAATTGCCAACACTTCATTTGTGCCAAGTTGCAGGGCAGCGCAGCCTCGGATCTGTCTTAAACCAACTTCATAATCAAATCCAGCGCCCTCGAGAACCCCCAACAGCATGCTCGCGGGCGTATGCAATATGGGCCCCGAGTTTCAATTTGGCTCGCAGTGAGGATCTGAGCACCCATGCATGCAGTGTTCATGATGATCATGAGAATTGATCATGAAGCCAGGAAAAGATCCCGGCCTTTTCACTGACTGGAGAAGCGTACCTGGACTATATCAAAGGCGCTAGATTTGATTTTAATAGTGGCAAGCGCTGAAAAGGTGCTGGTGCCTCGCCAAGCAATAGTGGGCCCCAATTGCCAACACTTCATTTGTGCCAAGTTGCAGGGCAGCGCAGCCTCGGATCTGTCTTCAACCGACTTCATAATCAAATCCAGCGCCCTCGAGAACCCCCAACAGCATGCTCGCGGGCGTATGCAATATGGGCCCCGAGTTTCAATTTGGCTCGCAGTGAGGATCTGAGCACCCATGCATGCAGTGTTCATGATGATCATGAGAATTGATCATGAAGCCAGGAAAAGATCCCGGCCTTTTCACTGACTGGAGAAGCGTACCTGGACTATATCAAAGGCGCTAGATTTGATTTTAATAGTGGCAAGCGCTGAAAAGGTGCTGGTGCCTCGCCAAGCAATAGTGGGCCCCAATTGCCAACACTTCATTTGTGCCAAGTTGCAGGGCAGCGCAGCCTCGGATCTGTTTAAATTGAATGACAAGAGATCATCACGCTCATGATCAGTGATCACGAATCGAAGCCGCGTCGCGCCACCGCGGCGCCCCGCGAGCCACGCCGCCGCCCGCCGCGCCTGCCGTCCTGTCCGCCTGCTGCGCCTCCGCCCCCCTGGCGAGCCGCGCCGCCGCCAGCCGCGCCTCCACCCGTGCGGCGAGCCGGGCCGCAGCACGCTGCGCCTCCGCCCCGCCCCGCGAGCCGCGGCGCCGCCCGCCGCGCCTCCGCCCCGCCTGGCGAGCCGCGCCGCCGCCCGCCGCTCCCGCGCCCCGCCCGCCGAGCTTCGCCGCCGCCCGCCGCACCCTCGCCCCGCCCGGCGAGCTGCGCGCCGCCCGCCGCGCCGCCGCCCTCCCGGCGAGCCGTGCCGCCGCCCGCCGCGCCTCCGCCCCGCCAGGTGAGCCGCGCCGCCGCCTGCTGAGCTTCCGCGACCCCCGGCGCTGTCCCTGAGGACGGCGGGGGCGGCGGGGCGCTCGAAGATCCTCTCCCGCGGCAGCGGGACGCCCCGAAAATTCAAAATCCTCGAGAGCTGCGAGGGCGTCAGCAGCAGGCAGGCCGGGCTGTGCCGGGCAGGGCGCTCAGCACGGCGCACCGACTCTGCGGGGCGGGGCGAAAGCGACGGGGCGGAGCGGGGCGAAGGCGCCGGGGCGGGCGAAGCGACGGCGCCGGGCGGGCCGGGGCGGGCGGGCAGCCGGCGGCGCGCGAGGCGTGCGCCCCGGGCCGCCGCCCGCCGATCCTACGCCCCGCCGTGCAATCCATGCTGCCGCCCTCCGCTCCCTCCGACCATCGCCCCGGGACTCGATCATCCTGCGCGACAGGAGCGCCTTGTCAGCGACGCGTACGCACACAGACCGCTCAACTCACCTCGTCTAGGCCTGAGCCTCACCAAGCTGTGGAAGAGGGGTCCAGAATTCGGAGCCTGGAGACGGCGCGCGCGATCCAGCGCCTGGAACGCAAGCAAGAATCGTGAGACATGCGTTCGCGCGCCGCTGACGCAAAGCTATGGTCCGGTGGCCCACCCCCGGCGATGGCGACGCGCTCGGCAGGGCGCGCTCGCCGCCAGCGGCGTGCCGGCACTCCATCGCCCGCTACGAAGGAGAGATCAACAGCGAGAAGCGTGCGGCAGTTCGCCTGTCCCCCGTTCCCGGCCAGGCGGCCGCCGCACCTTGGCTCGGCTTGGGCGCAGGGCCAACCAACTGGGCCGACGGGGCTCACCGCCGGCGATCCCTGCGAAATCGAGTGAGCTGTACGTCACGCGTGGAACGCGGAGGGCACGGCATAGACGCACGTCGTCGGTTTGTGGGAGGAAGGCAGGCCGTGAACGCGGCGCCGCACGGAAACACGGCCACGCCAGGGCATAGACATGCAGCTGCGAGAACACGGGCCACATGCGCCTAGCTATAGCTAACGAAAGGGCCGCGCGCCGCATCTGCGAGCTTCCGCCAACGTGCTCGGCACCGCGGCCGAGCGAGCTGCGAAGGAGCATGGGACCGCTCAGGCTTCCTCGGAAAGCTGAGCCGAAGGGCAACCTCAAGCATCCTCGATCGATATCGCTGTTGGTGTCGCTGCCGCTTTCGCCCAACAGCTGTGTACCCCGAATTCCGGCCTTGCACTTTGAAGAGCACGCAGGGCAAGAACTGGCTGCGGCCTCCAGCACGGGACGCAATGCAATCTCGGTGCGTCGGCGCTGGGCTCTCCACCGCAGCGCATCCTGGTCTCCCTTACTCCACAATTTCAAACAGGTCAAACGGAGTCCGCACAGCTGCCGCGAACTTGACGAGCCTCGAGCGCGAACGACGTTCGAAGGTGCCTACTTGCATCCTCTCGCGTCCCCCGCCTGTCGCCGGCCTGATTTCAAAAGCAGAGCGCTGCCCAGGGCGGCGGGCGCCCGCTCGTGGCGAAGAGCGCTCGTGTACGCGTCGTTCTTGCCTCTTCAAGCGCCCTTGATCTGCATTCTTAGCCCGGCCGCCGCCGCCAAGTGTTCCTTCTTTTGGTCGGCTCGCGCAAAAAGGAGAAGGCGGCTGCCGATGCGAAGCAAGGTGCTTTTTCGTTTCATCTCCTTTGCCCCAATCCCTCATTCCGCTGGCGGTCCAGGGAACGGGGTGACTGGCCCGCGCGAGCAGAGCACCACCATCCAGTTCGCCTAGCGTCTTCTCCCGCAGGCCAGGTGCTCGCTCTTGTTTCCGCTACTCTCGCGTTGATGTTTTTGTGACGCCGGCCGCGTGCGCAGCGGAGCGGGTGCCGTTCTCGGACGCGTGGCTTCTGGACGGCCGCGGCCTCGGAGTTCTTGTGCTTGCGGCCGCTGGGGCGCAGGTGCGGCAGGTGCGGTCGTTTGCCGGCGCGCATTCTTCTCTTCTTTCGGTTGACGCTCCGAACGCAGCTTCGGCATCGCGGTCGAGGGATGCCGGACCGGCCCGGACGCGGCGCGAGCCGGCCTGCTGCTCACTCACCCTGCTGTGGTGCACAGCGGTCCGTTTGCCGGTCACCACTCGCTTATCTTCGTTCGATCCGCGCGCTGACCGTGATGCCGCAGCGCGGCGAGCGCCATCAACGCCTCCGCCCTTTTGGCCAGAGGAGGCGCTCTTCCAGTCCATGGTGTGGGCGCTCGGCCGCAGGTGCGGTCTGTTAATCGGCGCGCATTCTCTTTTCATTAGATTGACATTCCTCTCCGTGCGCAGCGAGCGCTCTGCCTTCGACGTCGGGCACGGGCAAGGGATGCTGGATGCGGAGGAAGCGGGACTGCTACCCTCTCCTCGGTGCGCAGACGTCCCTTGCTTCCCACTTCTCTCTTTAAGCTAGGAGTCCGCTTATTCTGAGCGCAGCGAGCGCGGTGACTTGCCGCAGCGAGTGCGGCGAGGGCGCATTCTGCCTGTGCCGCCGGCGGACGATGCTGCAGGCAGGACAGCAGCACTTCCCGCTGTTCGGCAGCTGATTGCAGTTAGTTTTCGTTTTCTCGGCAACTAGCTAGCGCTCGGATTCGGGCTTCAGGGGCTGGTGCGTGTGATAGATTTCGGATCCCGGACAGCCTGTATACTTCCAGTTCATCATCTTTTATGAACAGCGCATGCCACAGATTCACAATAGCTGGCCACGGGCCTGTCGCCGCTGTGGCCCGGCCGCGGCCCAGCGGCCCAGAAGCGCGAGCAAACTAAGCATGCACGTACGTATATACTAGTACTGCGGTACTGGTACAGCCGCGCGCGCGCTGCAATCCGCCCGCGCACTCGGATCTGCCCCAGTGGATCCCGAGCGCGCGCGCTGCAATCATTGAATCCGCAATCCGCATGGGTTACGAGCTACTAGTACTAGCTATAGCGCCTGCTAGCGCTGCCAGGCCCTGAGGCTGCATCGCTCGACGCAGCCAGACGCAGTGGGAATTTGGCGCAGTCGCGGTGCTTCGAAGTTTCGGGCAGCTGCGTCGCACTGCGTGGGGTTTCAAGCGCTGCTTGAAACCCCGACGCATTTTCAAGCATTGCGTGAAATTTCGGAGCACTGCGTCGAAAAATGACTCAAATTTCGACGCAATGCGTGGGTGAGCCAAAAGTGCCGGGGTACCCGGGAAGGCGCCGCAGATGCCGCAACCAGAAATCAGCTCCCAGCAGGTGCCCACGATGGCGCCCTGGGCGTCATGAAGCAGGCACGGGTAAATGACGACGACATGGTACGAGTGAGTGTGCTTGATCGGCCGTCCCCCGCGTGCGCTCGGCGTGTAGGGGGCCGGGCACGGGACGGGGCTGCGAAGCTCGTGCGGAGCGAAGCGAAGGTAGAAAGCCCGCGTTCCCGGAGAGAAGCACAAGTCCAGCGGCGTCATCTTGTTGAAGATCTCGTCACCGCCGTGCGCGTTGTAGAGGACGGACCCCGCCGCACGAAAGCGGGCGCGAAGCGTCGCCGCCGCCAACTGGAAGAGCTGCTCCAGCTCTCGTGCGTTTGACTGAGCGAGGTACCCCGGCACTTTTGGCTCACCCACGCATTGCGTCGGAAATTTCAAGCATTGCGTGGGAATTTCAAGCATTGCGTCGGAAATGAAGCACTGCTCGAAATCTCCACGCAGTTTCAAGCAGTGCGCCAAGTTTCACGAAACTGCGTCGCTCGACGCACTCGAAGTTTGACGCACTGCGCCGCTCGACGCAGCTGGACGCAGTGTCCGACGCACTGCGCCGGCGTATACGTAGCTATAGCCAGCAGCGTGGCCGGTACCGGTCGACGGTCGTCGAGCTCGTTGCTATGGGCCTGAGCTCGACGCGGCTCGACTCGGCGAGCTCGCCGAGAGAGAGAGTCGGTCGTCAAGCTCGACGGGGCACGCGTACGCGTGGCGCCGGCGCCCCTAGGTCGTACCGTAGTACATGTGCGCATGCGCACACAGCTCAGCGCCCTCGTGGGGGCCAATCCCGAGCCCGCGCGGCGCCTCGTGTAGATGTGCGCACACTGTGAAACAGCTAGCGGCCTCGTGGCCGATCGTGCGCGGGCGCCCTCGAGCTCATCTGCCCCAATCTGCCCCGCCTGCAACTTAGGCTGTAAGGGCTTTACACAATACGCAATGACCTGCAAGCGGCGTCGTCCCCCGCGCTAGTTGCCGAGAAAAGGAAAACTAACGTTTTAACTGCAATCAGCTGCCGAACAGCAGGTAGTACTGCTGTCCTGCCTGCGGCATCGTCCGCCGCCTGCGCATGCCCAGCCGATCGCCAGCAGCCCGCCTCCGGCCCAGGCAGAATGCGCCCTCGCCGCACTCGCTGCGGAACGTCGCCGCGCTCGCTGCGCTGCGCGCATCAGGATAAGCGGGCTCCTAGCATAAAGAGAGAAGTGGGAAGCAAGGGGACGTCTGCGCACCGCAGCAAGGAGAGAGCAGGAGGCCCGTCCCCGCTTCCAGCATCCCTTGCCCGTGCCCGACGTCGAAGGCAGAGCGCTCGCTGCGCACGGAGAGGAATCTCAATCAAAAGAAGAGAGAACGCGCGCCAATAAACAGACCGCACCTGTCGCCGAGCGCCCACACCGAGATTGAGAGCGCCCGGAACGCGGTCGCCGCGACGGCGCAGCGCTCGCTGAGCTCGGAGCGTCAACCGAAAGAAGAGAAGAATGCGCGCCGGCAAACGACCGCACCTGCCGCACCTGCGCCCCAGCGGCCGCAAGCACAAGAACTCCGAGGCCGCGGCCGTCCAGAAGCCACGCGTCCGAGAACGGCACCCGCTCCGCTGCGCACGCGGCCGGCGTCACAAAAACATCAACGCGAGAGTAGCGGAAACAAGAGCGAGCACCTGGCCTGCGGGAGAAGACGCTAGGCGAACTGGATGGTGGTGCTCTGCTCGCGCGGGCCAGTCACCCCGTTCCCTGGACCGCCAGCGGAATGAGGGATTGGGGCAAAGGAGATGAAACGAAAAAGCACCTTGCTTCGCATCGGCAGCCGCCTTCTCCTTTCTGCGCGAGCCGACCAAAAGAAGGAACACTTGGCGGCGGCGGCCGGGCTAAGAATGCAGATCAAGGGCGCTTGAAGAGGCAAGAACGACGCGTACACGAGCGCTCTTCGCCACGAGCGGGCGCCCGCCGCCCTGGGGCATCGCTCTGCGTTTGAAATCAGGCCGGCGACAGGCGGGGGACGCGAGAGGATGCAAGTAGGCACCTTCGAACGTCGTTCGCGCTCGAGGCTCGTCAAGTTCGCGGCAGCTGTGCGGACTCCGTTTGACCTGTTTGAAATTGTGGAGTAAGGGAGACCAGGATGCGCTGCGGTGGAGAGCCCAGCGCCGACGCACCGAGATTGCATTGCGTCCCGTGCTGGAGGCCGCAGCCAGTTCTTGCCCTGCGTGCTCTTCAAAGTGCAAGGCCGCGGAATTCGGGGTACACAGCTGTTGGGCGAAAGCGGCAGCGACACCAACAGCGATATCGATCGAGGATGCTTGAGGACGCCCTTCGGCTCAGCTTTCCGAGGAAGCCTGAGCGGTCCCATGCTCCTTCGCAGCTCGCTCGGCCGCGGTGCCGAGCACGTTGGCGGAAGCTCGCAGATGCGGCGCGCGGCCCTTTCGTTAGCTATAGCTAGGCGCATGTGGCCCGTGTTCTCGCAGCTGCATGTCTATGCCCTGGCGTGGCCGTGTTTCCGTGCGGCGCTGCGTTCACGGCCTGCCTTCCTCCCACAAACCGACGACGTGCGTCTATGCCGTGCCCTCCGCGTTCCACGCGTGACGTACAGCTCACTCGATTTCGCAGGGATCGCCGGCGGTGAGCCCCGTCGGCCCAGTTGGTTGGCCCTGCGCCCAAGCCGAGCCAAGGTGCGGCGGCCGCCTGGCCGGGAACGGGGGACAGGCGAACTGCCGCACGCTTCTCGCTGTTGATCTCTCCTTCGTAGCGGGCGATGGAGTGCCGGCACGCCGCTGGCGGCGAGCGCGCCCTGCCGAGCGCGTCGCCATCGCCGGGGGTGGGCCACCGGACCATAGCTTTGCGTCAGCGGCGCGCGAACGCATGTCTCACGATTCTTGCTTGCGTTCCAGGCGCTGGATCGCGCGCGCCGTCTCCAGGCTCCGAATTCTGGACCCTCTTCCACAGCTTGGTGAGGCTCAGGCCTAGACGAGGTGAGTTGAGCGGTCTGTGTGCGTACGCGTCGCTGACAAGGCGCTCCTGTCGCGCAGGATGATCGAGTCCCGGGGCGATGGTCGGAGGGAGCGGAGGGCGGCAGCATGGATTGCACGGCGGGCGTAGGATCGGCGGGCGGCGGCCCGGGGCGCACGCCCCGTGCAGCCCGTGCAGCCCCGCCGGCTCCCCGGCCCGCCCCGGCGCTGTCGCTTCGCCCGGCCCCGTCGCCGTCGCCCCGCCCCGCCCCGTCGCTTTCGCCCCGCCCCGCAGAGACGGTGCGCCGTGCCGAGCGCCCTGCCCGGCACAGCCCGGCCTGCCTGCTGCTGACGCCCTCGCAGCTCTCGAGGATTTTGAATTTTCGAGGCGTCCCGCTGCCGCGGGAGAGGATCTTCGAGCGCCCCGCCGCCCCCGCCGCGCCGCACAACGACAAGCGCCCCGCGCCGCCCTCGCGGCTGCCTGTGCACCCCGCGGCCGCAAGAGCCCTGCCGCCGCCGCGCCGAAGCGCCTCGGAGTATGCCCTCCCCTCGCCCACGGCTCTCCCTCCCTCCCCCTCTCTCCCCCGCTTAACTTGCCTGGCGGGTTCAGCGAGACAGCGGGTGGTGGCACAGCTCCCTCCGGCCAGGTGGGAGACGCGGCGAGCGCGGCTCTCCGGGCAGGGTGGCGGCGCGGCTCACTGGGCGGGGCGGGGGCGCGGGGGCGGCGGCGCAGCTCGCGGGCGGGACGGAGGCTCGGCGGGCGGCGACGCGGCTCGCCGGACGGGGCGGAGGCGCGTCGGGCAGCGACTCGGCTTTCCGGGCAGGGCGGGGCTCAGCGGGTGGCGGCGCAGCTCGCGGGGCGGGGCGGGGCGCGGCGGGCGGCGCCGCGGCTCGCGGGGCGGGGCGGAGGCGCGGCGAGCGGAGGCGCGGCTCGCCGGGCAGGGCGGAGGCGTGGCGGGCGGAGGCGCGGCTCGCGGGGCGGGGCGGAGGCGCGGCGGGCGGCGCCGCGGCTCGCGGGGCGGGGCGGAGGCGCGGCGGGCGGAGGCGCGGCCCGCCGGGCAGGTCGGAGGCGCTGCGGGCGGCGGCGCGGGTCGCCGGCGGGGCGGGGGCGCGGCGAGCGGCGCCGCGGCTCGCGGGGCGGGGCGGAAACGCGTCGGGCGGCGACGCGGCTCGTCGGACGGGCGGGGGCTCAGGGTGGCGGCGCGGCTCGCGGGGCGGAGCGGAGGCGCGGCGGCGGTGGCGCGGGTCGCCAGGCGGTGTAGTGCTCATGATGATCATGATCACTGATCATGATCATGAGGCCCAGCAAAGATCCCGGCCTTTTCACTGACTGGAGAAGCGTATCTAGGCTATATCAAAAACGCTAGAATTGATTTTGATAGTGGCAAGCGCTGAAAAGGTGCTTGTACCTCGCCAAGCAATAGTGGGCCCCAATTGCCAACACTTCATTTGTGCCAAGTTGCAGGGCAGCGCAGCCTCGGATCTGTCTTAAACCAACTTCATAATCAAATCCAGCGCCCTCGAGAACCCCCAACAGCATGCTCGCGGGCGTATGCAATGTGGGCCCCGAGTTTCAATTTGGCTCGCAGTGAGGATCTGAGCACCCATGCATGCAGTGTTCATGATGATCATGAGACTCTGAGAATTGATCATGAAGCCAGGAAAAGATCCCGGCCTTTTCACTGACTGGAGAAGCGTACCTGGACTATATCAAAGGCGCTAGATTTGATTTTAATAGTGGCAAGCGCTGAAAAGGTGCTGGTGCCTCGCCAAGCAATAGTGGGCCCCAATTGCCAACACTTCATTTGTGCCAAGTTGCAGGGCAGCGCAGCCTCGGATCTGTCTTAAACCAACTTCATAATCAAATCCAGCGCCCTCGAGAACCCCAACAGCATGCTCGCGGGCGTATGCAATATGGGCCCCGAGTTTCAATTTGGCTCGCAGTGAGGATCTGAGCACCCATGCATGCAGTGTTCATGATGATCATGAGAATTGATCATGAAGCCAGGAAAAGATCCCGGCCTTTTCACTGACTGGAGAAGCGTACCTGGACTATATCAAAGGCGCTAGATTTGATTTTAATAGTGGCAAGCGCTGAAAAGGTGCTGGTGCCTCGCCAAGCAATAGTGGGCCCCAATTGCCAACACTTCATTTGTGCCAAGTTGCAGGGCAGCGCAGCCTCGGATCTGTCTTCAACCGACTTCATAATCAAATCCAGCGCCCTCGAGAACCCCCAACAGCATGCTCAGCGGCTCGCGGGCGTATGCAATATGGGCCCCGAGTTTCAATTTGGCTCGCAGTGAGGATCTGAGCACCCATGCATGCAGTGTTCATGATGATCATGAGAATTGATCATGAAGCCAGGAAAAGATCCCGGCCTTTTCACTGACTGGAGAAGCGTACCTGGACTATATCAAAGGCGCTAGATTTGATTTTGATAGTGGCAAGCGCTGAAAAGGTGCTGGTGCCTCGCCAAGCAATAGTGGGCCCCAATTGCCAACACTTCATTTGTGCCAAGTTGCAGGGCAGCGCAGCCTCGGATCTGTCTTAAACCAACTTCATAATCAAATCCAGCGCCCTCGAGAACCCCCAACAGCATGCTCGCGGGCGTATGCAATATGGGCCCCGAGTTTCAATTTGGCTCGCAGTGAGGATCTGAGCACCCATGCATGCAGTGTTCATGATGATCATGAGAATTGATCATGAAGCCAGGAAAAGATCCCGGCCTTTTCACTGACTGGAGAAGCGTACCTGGACTATATCAAAGGCGCTAGATTTGATTTCAATAGTGGCAAGCGCTGAAAAGGTGCTGGTGCCTCGCCAAGCAATAGTGGGCCCCAATTGCCAACACTTCATTTGTGCCAAGTTGCAGGGCAGCGCAGCCTCGGATCTGTCTTCAACCGACTTCATAATCAAATCCAGCGCCCTCGAGAACCCCCAACAGCATGCTCGCGGGCGTATGCAATATGGGCCCCGAGTTTCAATTTGGCTCGCAGTGAGGATCTGAGCACCCATGCATGCAGTGTTCATGATGATCATGAGAATTGATCATGAAGCCAGGAAAAGATCCCGGCCTTTTCACTGACTGGAGAAGCGTACCTGGACTATATCAAAGGCGCTAGATTTGATTTTAATAGTGGCAAGCGCTGAAAAGGTGCTGGTGCCTCGCCAAGCAATAGTGGGCCCCAATTGCCAACACTTCATTTGTGCCAAGTTGCAGGGCAGCGCAGCCTCGGATCTGTTTAAATTGAATGACAAGAGATCATCACGCTCATGATCAGTGATCACGAATCGAAGCCGCGTCGCGCCACCGCGGCGCCCGCGAGCCACGCCGCCGCCCGCCGCGCCTGCCGTCCTGTCCGCCTGCTGCGCCTCCGCCCCCCTGGCGAGCCGCGCCGCCGCCAGCCGCGCCTCCACCCCGTGCGGCGAGCCGGGCCGCAGCACGCTGCGCCTCCGCCCCGCCCCGCGAGCCGCGGCGCCGCCCGCCGCGCCTCCGCCCGCCTGGCGAGCCGCGCCGCCGCCCGCCGCTCCCGCGCCCCGCCCGCCGAGCTTCGCCGCCGCCCGCCGCACCCTCGCCCCGCCCGGCGAGCTGCGCGCCGCCCGCCGCGCCGCCGCCCCTCCCGGCGAGCCGTGCCGCCGCCCGCCGCGCCTCCGCCCCGCCAGGTGAGCCGCGCCGCCGCCTGCTGAGCTTCCGCGACCCCCGGCGCTGTCCCCTGAGGACGGCGGGGGCGGCGGGGCGCTCGAAGATCCTCTCCCGCGGCAGCGGGACGCCCCGAAAATTCAAAATCCTCGAGAGCTGCGAGGGCGTCAGCAGCAGGCAGGCCGGGCTGTGCCGGGCAGGGCGCTCAGCACGGCGCACCGACTCTGCGGGGCGGGGCGAAAGCGACGGGGCGGAGCGGGGCGAAGGCGCCGGGGCGGGCGAAGCGACGGCGCCGGGGCGGGCCGGGGCGGGCGGGCAGCCGGCGGCGCGCGAGGCGTGCGCCCCGGGCCGCCGCCCGCCGATCCTACGCCCCGCCGTGCAATCCATGCTGCCGCCCTCCGCTCCTCCGACCATCGCCCCGGGACTCGATCATCCTGCGCGACAGGAGCGCCTTGTCAGCGACGCGTACGCACACAGACCGCTCAACTCACCTCGTCTAGGCCTGAGCCTCACCAAGCTGTGGAAGAGGGGTCCAGAATTCGGAGCCTGGAGACGGCGCGCGCGATCCAGCGCCTGGAACGCAAGCAAGAATCGTGAGACATGCGTTCGCGCGCCGCTGACGCAAAGCTATGGTCCGGTGGCCCACCCCCGGCGATGGCGACGCGCTCGGCAGGGCGCGCTCGCCGCCAGCGGCGTGCCGGCACTCCATCGCCCGCTACGAAGGAGAGATCAACAGCGAGAAGCGTGCGGCAGTTCGCCTGTCCCCCGTTCCCGGCCAGGCGGCCGCCGCACCTTGGCTCGGCTTGGGCGCAGGGCCAACCAACTGGGCCGACGGGCTCACCGCCGGCGATCCCTGCGAAATCGAGTGAGCTGTACGTCACGCGTGGAACGCGGAGGGCACGGCATAGACGCACGTCGTCGGTTTGTGGGAGGAAGGCAGGCCGTGAACGCGGCGCCGCACGGAAACACGGCCACGCCAGGGCATAGACATGCAGCTGCGAGAACACGGGCCACATGCGCCTAGCTATAGCTAACGAAAGGGCCGCGCGCCGCATCTGCGAGCTTCCGCCAACGTGCTCGGCACCGCGGCCGAGCGAGCTGCGAAGGAGCATGGGACCGCTCAGGCTTCCTCGGAAAGCTGAGCCGAAGGGCAACCTCAAGCATCCTCGATCGATATCGCTGTTGGTGTCGCTGCCGCTTTCGCCCAACAGCTGTGTACCCCGAATTCCGGCCTTGCACTTTGAAGAGCACGCAGGGCAAGAACTGGCTGCGGCCTCCAGCACGGGACGCAATGCAATCTCGGTGCGTCGGCGCTGGCTCTCCACCGCAGCGCATCCTGGTCTCCCTTACTCCACAATTTCAAACAGGTCAAACGGAGTCCGCACAGCTGCCGCGAACTTGACGAGCCTCGAGCGCGAACGACGTTCGAAGGTGCCTACTTGCATCCTCTCGCGTCCCCCGCCTGTCGCCGGCCTGATTTCAAAAGCAGAGCGCTGCCCCAGGGCGGCGGGCGCCCGCTCGTGGCGAAGAGCGCTCGTGTACGCGTCGTTCTTGCCTCTTCAAGCGCCCTTGATCTGCATTCTTAGCCCGGCCGCCGCCGCCAAGTGTTCCTTCTTTTGGTCGGCTCGCGCAAAAAGGAGAAGGCGGCTGCCGATGCGAAGCAAGGTGCTTTTTCGTTTCATCTCCTTTGCCCCAATCCCTCATTCCGCTGGCGGTCCAGGGAACGGGGTGACTGGCCCGCGCGAGCAGAGCACCACCATCCAGTTCGCCTAGCGTCTTCTCCCGCAGGCCAGGTGCTCGCTCTTGTTTCCGCTACTCTCGCGTTGATGTTTTTGTGACGCCGGCCGCGTGCGCAGCGGAGCGGGTGCCGTTCTCGGACGCGTGGCTTCTGGACGGCCGCGGCCTCGGAGTTCTTGTGCTTGCGGCCGCTGGGGCGCAGGTGCGGCAGGTGCGGTCGTTTGCCGGCGCGCATTCTTCTCTTCTTTCGGTTGACGCTCCGAACGCAGCTTCGGCATCGCGGTCGAGGGATGCCGGACCGGCCCGGACGCGGCGCGAGCCGGCCTGCTGCTCACTCACCCTGCTGTGGTGCACAGCGGTCCGTTTGCCGGTCACCACTCGCTTATCTTCGTTCGATCCGCGCGCTGACCGTGATGCCGCAGCGCGGCGAGCGCCATCAACGCCTCCGCCCTTTTGGCCAGAGGAGGCGCTCTTCCAGTCCATGGTGTGGGCGCTCGGCCGCAGGTGCGGTCTGTTAATCGGCGCGCATTCTCTTTTCATTAGATTGACATTCCTCTCCGTGCGCAGCGAGCGCTCTGCCTTCGACGTCGGGCACGGGCAAGGGATGCTGGATGCGGAGGAAGCGGGACTGCTACCCTCTCCTCGGTGCGCAGACGTCCCCTTGCTTCCCACTTCTCTCTTTAAGCTAGGAGTCCGCTTATTCTGAGCGCAGCGAGCGCGGTGACTTGCCGCAGCGAGTGCGGCGAGGGCGCATTCTGCCTGTGCCGCCGGCGGACGATGCTGCAGGCAGGACAGCAGCACTTCCCGCTGTTCGGCAGCTGATTGCAGTTAGTTTTCGTTTTCTCGGCAACTAGCTAGCGCTCGGATTCGGGCTTCAGGGGCTGGTGCGTGTGATAGATTTCGGATCCCGGACAGCCTGTATACTTCCAGTTCATCATCTTTTTATGAACAGCGCATGCCACAGATTCACAATAGCTGGCCACGGGCCTGTCGCCGCTGTGGCCCGGCCGCGGCCCAGCGGCCCAGAAGCGCGAGCAAACTAAGCATGCACGTACGTATATACTAGTACTGCGGTACTGGTACAGCCGCGCGCGCGCTGCAATCCGCCCGCGCACTCGGATCTGCCCCAGTGGATCCGAGCGCGCGCGCTGCAATCATTGAATCCGCAATCCGCATGGGTTACGAGCTACTAGTACTAGCTATAGCGCCTGCTAGCGCTGCCAGGCCCTGAGGCTGCATCGCTCGACGCAGCCAGACGCAGTGGGAATTTGGCGCAGTCGCGGTGCTTCGAAGTTTCGGGCAGCTGCGTCGCACTGCGTGGGGTTTCAAGCGCTGCTTGAAACCCCGACGCATTTTCAAGCATTGCGTGAAATTTCGGAGCACTGCGTCGAAAAATGACTCAAATTTCGACGCAATGCGTGGGTGAGCCAAAAGTGCCGGGGTAGCGAGGCAAGCGCGGATGGTGTTGCGGAACGTCGCCATCGTCGAGTCGGAGAGCGCGGGCGGGGGCGCCGGCGTCGAGGGCATCGTGGCCAGCGTTGCTGCGATCGGCGGGTTCGCAGAAGCCGGGGTCATGATCAACGCCGTACCAAGCACCTCTAGGGGTGGCCAGGGCTCCGTGAGGTGCGGCGGCCCCGCGGGACGCTGATTCGTCGTCGCCGTCGTTGGCACCGCAGCATGCGGCGGGTCCGATCGCGTCGGAGCCGCGGCAGCGGGGAAGGCGGGGGGGATGTAGATGGGGATGGGGCTGAGGCCGAACTCGCGCGAGAGAGCAACGGGATCCAGCGCCGGCAGGTGAGCGAAGGAGGGCGTGCCCGTAAGGTGCATTGCGACCCCCAGAGCAAGCTTCGGGCGGGGCGGCTTCTCAGTCTTCAGGTACGCAATGATGTCGTGCACCACCGAGGACCAGCTGTCGAAGCGGATGTCGCCCCTGCGGCGGAGCTGCAGGGTGTACAGGTCTGCATACGTCTGGGCAAACGCGCTCTGCGTGCACGCCGGAAACGCCATCTCGTCGGACGGGGCGTCGGTCGAGGTCCGAGTCGCGTGTGGGGCTGACGACGTCGACGGCTGCGTGGCCGTGGACGAGGACAGCTGCACGGGCGGTGTAGGCTGCGCGTGTGACGACGGCTGCGCGGCCGTGGTCGCTGTCGGGCGGGAGGGCGTCGACGAAGACGACGGAGTCCCCGAGGCCTTGGAGCTCGAGGCGTGGGCCAGGTGCCAGTTGGTGTGCGGACGCTGCCGAACGCCCTCGCGGAGTACCACGTCCTGCTGCTCCTTCGTCGCCGTACCATCCACGACGGCCGCGAAAGCCTTCTGGTAAGCCCTGCGGGTTGCCTTGCCGTCGGGGAGGTCCGGGCCGGCCGCCATCAGGACCGTGTAGTACGGGTGACTGGAAGCGCCTTGCGTGCGAAGCGGTACAGTCGGGTTCCTGTTGCTTGCCGGCGGCAGCGGAGGAGCTGTCCGTGCGGAGGTCGACCGCATACAAGTCCGTCACGTCGTCCTGCGCCTGCATGAAGCAGGGGCGGAAGTTGTGGTGCGGCTTGATGAAGTACGACGAAGTCTCGCCGGCGACTCGCGAGTCGTAAGTGTAACCGCGCGGCCGCTTGCCGGCTTGCCGCGAGCAGAGGGCGGGTCCCCTGGGAGCAGCGATCGCCAACGTCTTGCCCTGCACAGGAACGATGAGGAGGGCCTCGAACGTAACCGTGCGGAAGTCGCCTCCCGGGAAGCCCGTCGGGTAGTGAGCAGAGCTGACGACGTCGGCAGGGTAGTTGATATTGTCCTGCCGCTTGGCGTGTGCAGCGTAGGCGAGGAGCTCGAGGTACGGGCGCGCAACGTCCTCCGCGCCGGGAACGGGTGCTCCGTACACTTGGAGCGCCGGCGTAATGTGGTCGCGGTCGACGTTGGACGGCGCAGGCTCCGGCGTGAGAGGGCCGGCCGTCGGAGCGGTCGAAGAAGCCGGCGCGCCGCTTGCATTGCTGGAAGCAGCGGGCTGCTGGGGTGCAGACGTCGAGCCCATGACCATCGCCTGCGTTGCAGCAAGCACCGCGCGCGCCTCGCGCTCGATGTTGAGGGCGGAGCGGGGACGGGGAGAGGAGCGGCCGCCGGTGGTGACGTTGACGGGGCAGACGCGGACCGCCGCGACGTTGGAGCCGTGGGTGCCCAGGGCGCGCTCCGCCGCCCAATGAGCCTGCTCCTGGATCCGGACCTGCGCCGCCTTGAGCCGTGCTTTCACCTCGAGTGCAAGCTCCTTGGACGTCTTGAGGCCGGGAGTCGTCCGCGCAGCGTCGACGGGCGACGGTGCGGTAGACTTGGCGGCGGGCGGGGTGAAGCGGGTCGAGGCAGCAGGGACCGTAGGAGTCGTGGCAGCGTCGGCGCGCGACGGTGTCAGAGGTACCGAGGTCCCGACGGTCGAGGGAGTGCTCGTAGAGGAGGCGGGAGCGGGGGCCTGTGTCGTAGTAATCGCAGTCGTGCCCGTAGTGGCGTCGTCGCGCGACGGCACGCGGGTGGCAGCGACGGGGAGGGCAGGAACGGCGACTGCAGCCTCGACGCGCGAGGGCACAGCCGTCGGGAGGGTTGGGGTCGCGGCGTCGGCGTGCGACGGCGCGGAGTTGGTCGAGGAGGAGACGAGATCCGACTGCGAGGCCGAGGCTGCGGCGTCGACGTGCGACGGCGCGGTCGGGGCGTCGGGCATGGGCTCGTCGTCGAGGGGAGCGGAGGGCGGCGGGGGGCAGGCCGTGTAGGAGATGCCCATCGTCACCGGCGGGCGCGAGGTGCAGGTCGCGGCCTGGAAGGGGACGCCTTGGGGCTGCGTCGGAGCGCCGCCACGGCCGCCGCCACCACCACCACCACGTCCGCCGCCGTAGCCACCGCCAGAGCCTCCGCGGCCGCCTCCCGGAGCGCCACGACCGCCTCCGGGGCCGCCGCGTCCAGCGCCGCGGCCTCCCGGGCCGCCGCCGTTCGGGTTGGGGCAGTCTTTCATGATGTGGCCCTTCTGTCCGCAGCGGAGACACCTGTCGACCCACTCGCAGTGTGCCGCCAAGTGTCCGTAGGCCCCGCAAAGGTAGCAAGCGCCAGGCTGTTTAGTCCGTAGCGCAGCGGTCGGGACGCCCGTCGACGTCGAGGTAGACGGGGTCAAGCCGAGGGTGCGGTGGAGTTGGGCGACGATGGGGTCGGAGGTGGGCAAGTTGCGCAGCTCCGACCGGTACCAGTGGGTCGTGCAGAGGAGGTAATCGTCGCCAAAGTTCCAGCAGGCGTCCTCTGGGAGGCCAGCCTTCACGCAGCGTTCACAGAGCCAGCGTGTACCGTTAGGACGGACGGGCTTGTCGGGGCGAAGGATGTTGAGGCCAGCGAGGAGATCCGTCTTCGTCTGCAGGCGAGGCAGGTTGAAGTTATGGTCGGAGGGCCGCGTCTGGGGCCGGGTCGAGTTCGCGCTCGAGCCAGCGGGTGGTGGGGCCGTCGCCTGGTAGAGAGGAGCGGTCTGCGGGGCCGTCGCATTCTGGTAGACGTAACCAATGTCGGCGTAATTGAACGGGTACTCGGGCTCGTCACCGTCGCCGTAAACCATCGTATCCGTCGGCGGAGTTTCAAATTCCGTGCCCTGCGAGTCTTGGAGAAGGCGGGCCATCGAGATCTGGCCGAGCTGGAACTGAAGTACACGGTCCGAGACGGCGCTTGCACGGAACATGTTGTCGTACTGTCCGCCGCAGCAGCCGAGGTGATGCTGGTGCGACGACGTGGACGACTGGGAGGAGCGGGGCTTGGTGTGCTCGTGGTCTACGTCCTCCTCGTCGTCGTGGTCATGAGAGCGCTGGTTGCGCGTGCGCGCGGCACGGGCGGCCAGCTGCTCGTCGGAAACGGAGGCCGAGGAGTCGAACGGTTCGCGCGTGCTCGCGGCACGGGCGGTCGTTTTCTCGGCGGAGCGGGAAGAGGAGGCCGAGGCAGGCGGGGCAACAGTCGCGGAGCGGCGGGAGACGTCTTTCCACGGGAAGCGGCGGAGGTTCCACGGGACGTCAAGTAGGAAACTCTCCATCGCGTCGTTGCACGCCTTGATGTCACCGAGATCATCGTCCGCTGGTTGGTACTTCGTCGCCGTCTCCTTGAGTGTCGGGAGGGCCTTCCGAGCCTGTTTGAAGTTATCCTGCTTGGCCTGTTGGTAGTCACCGATGGGGTCACAGCGGTACGCGTTTGTATGGCGCCATAGACATGGAAGGTTAATTCTTGGCGATCGCGGAACTTAGATTTACCATATCTTGGCGATCGCGTATAGCCAGTATTAACTTAATAGCTAATGGAAACTCAAAAGTTTTCTCGCTTTTTTTTCAACTTGACCGTTGTGCCAGCTGCAAACTAGACCGGCCGGGAATCGTCGCAACGTGGGAACTTGAAAACAAACGTGCCAAATGCGCCGCGAGCGCGCCGTTGTGCTCATCTAGCATCTATCTACCTTAGTTTTGTAGGCGGGGTCGCTTTTTTGTAGATCCAGGGAGCCGGTTTGCGCCGGTTTCGCCGCGGCGAAGTCCAACCTAGGGCAGGAACCGGGGTACGCTAAATTGTCAAGTCCAAGTTCCGAGCTTACCAATTACGTGTAGACGTAACAAACTTACCGCTTTTACACAGAGTTTTAACCACCAAGCGTTAATTCTTCCAAGTCTATGGGCCCATACAAACGCGTACCGCTGTGGGTAGCGTCCGCTGTCAAGTTCCTTGGCGTCGATCATCTGACTGATGAGGTCGTACACCTCCATTGGTGTTGGCTGGCCCTCCAGCGCGCAGATCGCGCCCGCCCCGACGTAGCGCAGGACCTTGGCCACGGTGCTGACCATCGTCGGGAGCGGGTACCCGTTGTAAGGTTGAAGGAGGGCGTTCTGCGTGCGCAGGCGCTCCTGTCGTGTAATGTTGATGGCCATCCAGCGTACAAGTGACGGGAATCCACGGATGCAGTGGTGGCTCTCGATCCGTTCGGTGAGCTCCCGGATTTGTTGCTGAAGTTTGTCGCGTCGCATCAGGAGCGTAAGGCGGTGCTCGCGCGTCTCCGCTGATCGGTCATCCACGTTCCGGCCCTTCTCCTTGATGTGGTCGTTAAGCGTGTCGGCTGCATCGCGGAGCTCCTCCTTGGTCTTGGCGAGCTTGCGTGTGAGCGTATGCGTGAACTCGATCATGTCAAGGATGGAGGCCTGGTACTGTGACGGGAGCGCCTTGGCTGTCATGGTTGCCGCCGCGAATGCGAGTTTCGAGCCGTCGTCCGCGTCAGAGTAGCGCTTCGTGTCTGAGTCAATCGCCCGCTTGGCGTCGTCCCGCCAGGCAACGACGCCTTGCGGCGTAAGCGGATTGCCCGGGCTCGTAATGTAGATGCCTCCGCCGCAGTCAATGAGGGTAGGTTGCTCCGTGTTGGAGAGAGAGTTGAGGGCATCGCGTTCTGCTGATGCGAAGGAGTTGACCGCCGCGATGTCCGTCAGTTCCTGAAGGATGGAGTTGGTCGCCGTCCGCCGGCGTGGCGCGTCACCGAAGTGCGTGGAATCCATCGTGTCTGCACGCGGCAGAGACGGAGGAGACCGACGTGGAGCCGCGGAGCGGGGGCGAGAAGGCGGGGGATCCGGCGCGGCGTCGACGCGCGACGGCGGCCGGGATCGGGACGGAGTGCAGCGGGCGGGGAGGTGGTGCCGGCGACGAACGAGCGTCGGCTGGCGAGCGGGCGGGGCGGGGCAAGGACGGCGGCGACGGGTGAGAGCCGGGGCGCCGCGAGTAGATCACCGGCCGGGCTTCCACGCGGGAAGGCCGGCTGCGAGCTAAGATCTCCTCCGAGGCTCGGAGCGTCCGCAGCGAGGCGGAGGCGAGGGAAGAGCCGAGGGGAGAGGGCGGGAAAGGGCGACGGGGGCGGTTCGAGGCGCCGCACGTAGATCACCGGCCGGGCTTCCGCGCGGGAGGGCCGGCTGCGATCTGAGGTCTCCGCCGAGGCTCGTAGCGTCCGCAGCGAGGCGGAGGCGAGGGAGAGCCGAGGGGAGAGGGCGGGAAAGGGCGAGTAACGGACGGCGCGGCGTCGTCGAGCGACGGCGGCCGGGAAAAGGAATGACGGGTGCGGAAATCGATGTCGGCGACGTATGGACGTCGGCCGACGGGCGGGAGTGGGCGGGGAAAGCGACGAAGATGGAGGTCCGAGGAGCCGAGGGAGGATCGCCGACCGGGCTTCCACGCGGGAAGGCCGGCTGCGATCGGTGATCTCCGGCGAGGTTCACGTGTCCGCAGCGCGGCGGAGACGTGGGCGGGAGAAAGTGGGGGCGGGGGAAGTGATCGCGAGGTAAGTCCGCAGCTGAGCGTCGGCGGTCCACCGGCGAGTCGAAGGGCTGAATCCGCCGGAAATTTTGACAGAGTCTCCCCCTTCGAAAGGCCAAGAAGTGCGCGGCGCTGAAGCGGGCGGCGGGGCGAGGTCGGTCGGTCGATGTCGGTCGGTGACGGGCGCGTCCGGTCGACGATCCACCGTTTCCGAGCGTCGCCGATGCCACTAGCAACGATTCCGCGTCCGTCGTGGGACGGGGGCGTGCCAGTCGATTCCCGCGGACTGCGGATGCACGAGGCGACCGTTAGCGAGTCCGGCGTCGGCGTGCGGCGGCGGATTCGCAATACTGTCCTCCGAAACGCGCTCCTCCGGCCACGGATCGCTTCGCCCAGCGGTCCGACCACGCCTGGCTGCGGCTGGCGGGTCGGATGGCTGGACGAGGCCCGGCGAGGGTCAGAAGAGCCTAGTTTATGGTGCTGCTAGGCTTAGCCATGCGTGCTGTGCAGTTCTAGCAAGCTGGCGGTGAGAGCGAGCAGAGCTGGTATTCCAGGAGCAAGCACAAGTACAGGGTACAAGTGTGTCGCACGGGGTGTCAGCCCGGGAGGGGTACATGAAAAGTAGTGGGGGTCCAATCGGCGCACTCAATGTGAGAGCTGCGGAGACTAAGGCCAAGCACTGCGAGTAGCGAGACTCGGGGCGCCGGCTCCTGACGGCATAAAGCCGTGAGGCAATACTAGCTATAGATAGACACTAACTATTAGACAGCTCTAGATCTAGATCTAGAGACAGCTTGCAATTGCAATTGGAGGGTCCGGGGTCCGGGGCCCGGCCCATCGAGGCGCACAGCCGCGCACAGTGTTGTCATCATGATGCACACGGCCGTCCAGGCATCATGATGCGTCAATTATGATCCATCATGATCGATCATGACGTCTTCCCGCGGTCAGAATCGTTTCCCAGGGCATTTCCCACTCCTATTTCGCTGCGCGGGCTCTCTGCTGCGTTTCTAATGCATCGCGACGTGTTTAAGACTCATTTCTGACCAGTCTGGATAGATATTGGGCCCAGGGTTGGCCTGAAAGAGGTCCACACCCCCCTCTTCCCAAGATTTTTGAGGCAGAGGAGTGGTTGATCAACCTCCTTCAATGTCAAGATGGTGTGTTATGTGTTTTAAAAGCTGTGTTAAGCGTCTCCGCACCCATTCTCAAAGTGCGAATCGGTGCGATCTTGCATCGCCAGTGGCAAAGGGTGGTGCCCCCTGTACCCCCCACGGCAACACAGCAGCCTTTCAGCATCGTCAGAATCGCTCCAAACCTCCTCTGACTAGCATATACGGTGTCGTTAAGTTGTTTAGATCGCATAAGAGGTCGTTAAAACAGCGCAGGCGACCAGAAACACGAGATTTGTGCACTGTACAGGTACCCCCCCTCACATCATGATGACGATCATCATAATCCGAGGTCATCATGATGCGTTAATGACGTCTCATCATGATGGCGTCATCATGATGTGTGCATCATGATGACAGCACTGGCCGCGCATTCCCATCGAGACTCTCGCGGGAGTACTGTTTACGTACTAATAGGCTAGTACTAGTCTCGCCGGCGCAGCCCTCAAGACGCCTTGGAACCGGGGTATGGGCTATAGCAGCTGCTGGGCCTGTACGTTGCCCGCAGTGCACCGCGGCAGGCTATAGCGCTGCAGGGCTAGCTATAGCCCCATACCGAGCGCCTGATCAGCGACTTGCTACAGCTCTGCAGCTGGGGGGCGCTTACGCTAGCTACGCTAGCTAGCTTGGGGGCGCTTACGCGGCCAGCTGCGCCTGGCACGGACCATGCCAGGTCGCGCCGCACCCTAAGTCGATCTACAGCGCATTGATTGATCAAGAACAGCGCATGGAACAGCGCTAAGTCGACACGGAAGCAAGATGGACAGGGCCGGCTCACCTCAGCGCCCGAGGGTCGGCGGCAAGGTCGAGCATGTGGTGGTGAGAACCTGGCCGCTTGCAGGCGTGTGCACGCGGGCTCACCTTTCCTCTCAGAAGGACCTTCCAGGTGGGGCGACTTACGAAGGCCCGCTGGTGGGCGGGAAGGCGAATGGAAGGGGCCGTTTGAAGGTGATCATCATCTGCATTTCTTGCGCTATGTGTGATGCCGCTTCGCAGCTTGCGGACGGGGTCGTACTTGAAGGTGCTTGTTCGCTTGTCGCCGTACTCTGTGCCGGTAGCGTCGCGCCGAGCCCGGCTTAACTGCGGCGATTTTCAAGGAGAGTTCAAGGACGGAAGTCTGGAAGGTAGAGGCACGAAGCGGTGGCCCTCGGGCCGCATCTATACGGGCTTTTTCAAGGCTGACAGGTGAGCGCCGCGGCGCAGCGCTCTGCGCAGCGCACGAGCAGCGCGCGGCTGCAAGACGTGCGCTTTGCACCGACCTCGAGTCGCAGGCCGCACGGGGACGGCGAGCTCACTTCACCCGACGGGGAGTACATGAGCGGCCAGTGGGTCAACGGCGCCCTGCACGGCCGCGGCAGGGTCCGTCAGCTCCCGCCCCCGCTTTGCCTCGTGAGGGGCGCGCCTGACCCGCGCTGATAGAAGCTGCACTTGAATGGGGACGTCTACGAGGGGGGATTCAAGGTCGGCGAGTTCGACGGGACGGGCAGCTTCAAGTGCGCCGCGCGCGGCCGGCCCCGGCGCGCAATCTGGCGACCCTGCGCAGGAGCGCCAAGGAGGGCTGGGAGTACACCGGCGAGTTCCGCGACGGCGAGGTACCGTCCCGCCCCATGCCCGCCAGCCCGCGCGCTGACGCGGCCCCGCAGCCGTCCGGAACAGGCCGCTGCGTGTACGCCGACGGCACAGAGTGCGTTTCAGGCGCCGGGCACAGCTCTCGGTGGGGGGCTGAGCGCTCACCGCCGCGCAGGTTCTTCGGGGTCTGGCGGGGCGGATGCTGGGCGGGCCAGGGGAAGCTCACGTGGCCGGATGGCTCGAGCTTGGAGGTGGGGTCGCCGGCGGCTGCGCGGGGCGCCGGCGGGGCGTGACGGGCGGGGGCAGGGGGCGTGGAGCGGGGGCAGCGTGACGGGCAAGGGCGTGAAGGTCTTCCGCGACGGCACCGTCTACCGCGGCGCCCTCCTCGCCGGCCGCGCGGCGCGCCCCCGTTCCCCCCGCCCCGCCGCGCGCCTCACGCAGGAAGTCGCAGCACGGGCAAGGGAAGGCGGTGTGGCCGGACGGGAGCTGGTTCGCGGGGGAGTGGAGGCTGGACCGCATCGGGGGCCGCGGCGTGCGCGGCTTCCCCGACGGCGTGGAGCTCGAGGGCGAGTTCGACGCCGTCGGGCGCCCCGCCGCCGGCCACGGCCTCAAGCGCTTCCCCGGCGGGCCGGCCTACGAGGGCGACCTGGACGCCGCGGTGCCGCCCCGGCCCGGCCCGGGGGCCCCGGCGGCGACGGGCGGCGCAGGGCGAGGTGCACGGCGGCGGCGCCGCGGTCTTTCCCGACGGCCGCAAGCTCTCCGGGCGCTTCGAGCGGGGCCAGCTGACGGCGCGCCGCCCCGTCCCTCGCCCCGCGCCGCGCTGGGTGCGGTCGGCGAGCTGGGCGGGCAGAGGGGAACGGTGGAGTGGAGCGCGGGCGGGGGGCGGACGGGGGCGTGGCACTACGCTGGCGAGCTAGAGGAGATGCTCTTCCACGGCGAGGGCGCCCTCTCCAGCCCCCAGGGCGACGCGTACCAGGGCCCGCCCCCCGCCGCCCCCGCCGCTCGCCTCCGCTCAATGTCTCGCGGGCAGGCGAGTTCCGGTTCGGGCGGTACAGCGGGGAGGGGCGGCTGGCGGGGGTGCGGGGCGGGGCGGCGGTGCACTACGCAGGCTCCTTCTACGAGGGGCGCCCGCACGGCGTCGGCGAGCTGCGCTGGTCCACCGGCGCCCTCTACGCCGGCGAGCTCGCCGCCGGCCTCCCCCACGGCGAGGGCACCTGGCGCTTCGCCTCCGGCGACCTCTGTGCGCCCCGCCCCGCCCCGCGCGGCCGCCGGCGCGCGAAGGTGGGCGCAGACGAGGGCGACTTCGAGCGGGGCCTCCCGCACGGCGTCGGCGTCTACGTGCGCCCCGCCCCGCCGGCCCACCCGCGCCGCCCCGCCGACCCTCCCCAGGCGTGGCGCGACGGGACCCTCTACGCCGGCCGCTGGCACCGCTACACCCTCTCCGGCCCAGGGAAGAAGGCGCGCCGTCCGCCGCGGGGCAGGGCCGGGGGCCGACGCGGGGCGCAGAGCTGGCCGGACGGGGCGGCGTACTCGGGGCGTGGCGGGAGGACGCGCCGCACGGCCCCGGCGCCTTCGCCCTCGGCACCGTCGTCCTCGCCGGCCACTGGGCTGCCGGGTCCGCGCCCCGCGCCCCGCGCCGCCGCCGCGCCGGGGCGGGGCGGGTGACTGAGGGGGCGGGCGCGCAGGGCGCTGGTGGAGGCGCTCGTCGACCGCGCAGACGCGGCGGGGGAGCCCTACTTCGACGCCGCCGCCCCCGACCCCCACCGCGCCCCCGCCGCCCTCGCCGCCCCCGACGGCGCTCCGCTCCGCACCGCCGGCCTCATTGCGTACCCCTCCGGGGACCTGTACGTGGGGGGGCTGTGCGGGGCGCGGCGGCACGGGCGCGGCGTGGTCGTGCGGGCAGACGGCGAGCCCGTCTCCTGCTCCTTCGCCGACGACGCTCCTTCCGGTGCCGCCGCGGCGCCACCCCCGCCCCGCGGCGACCCGCTGAGGGCAGCGCGCAGAGGGGGACCCGGACGCGTCGCTGCCCGTGGCCGCGGCGCAGTGCCGGGAGCTGATGCGGAGCGCCGCGGAGCTCTCCGCCGAGGTCCGCAACCTCTGCCGCCTCCGCCTCGTCTCCGAGCACGTCTCCGCCGCCAAGGGGCCCGAGAGGGCCCCAAAGGACGGCAGGCGACCCCTCCGAATAGGGTCTGCCGGCAGCTAGAAGAGGTTTGTTCCTGGCAAAAATGAATATTTTTTTGCGACCACGGCCTGGCGTAGGTCACAGCCGTGTCTATGCTGAACGCACAAATAAAATGCGATGCGATCCTGTTAATCCCCCCCGTCACGGCGTACGTATACGCGTCCAACCGTCTCCCCCCCGAACCTGCGAGACCGATCCCAACGTCGGAGCCGCAAGCGCCGTCCCCTCCTAGACGCGGACTCCACCGTGAATGCAGAAAGCTTAAGCGTGCCGCAGCTGCCGGCGCTCGCAAGGGGAGCCGGCGCTCGCAAGGGGAGCAAGGGTCTACCTCGCGGCCGTCCACATCGGCGCCGTCGGTCCTCTTCCTGTGCTTGGGCCCCGCCGACGGCGAGGCGCCGCGGCTGGTGCCGGCCCCCGGCCCCGCCGTGCAGTACTAGTACCGCTCCCGGCCCCAGCCCGCCGTGCAGTACCGCTCCTTGAACTTGACTCAGTGAAACTTTGAAAGGACTCCGGGAGAGGCGCCGGCCCTTAGGTCTGTGCCTATCTTGCAGAAAACCTCAAATTGAGATTATAGAAAAAACATAGATCAAAGGCCCGGCCCCAGCTTCGGGGCTCCTGGCCTGCCTGCCCTGGCCCCTCGGTTTCGATTTCGATCTCGACGTCGATTTGCCTATCCAAGAGAGCCCATGGATTGCTCAGCGAATACCGCTAGTCCGAACAGCTATTGAGCTAGTCCAGATAACGAGTGAGTCACATCTATGTCCAATGACGCCATCGTCCGATTTTATGCTTGAACGATGCCTGCTTTCGCAAGCAGCTCCTTCTTCCTCAACGCGCGCTCCTCTTGACGCTTCTTCTCCGCCTCTTTCGCCATCTCAATGCGCTCGAGCTGGACGGGGCGTCAGCCTGCGCAGGGCCGCGCGCCGGCGGGCCGCACCCCGGCGAGGTAGCCGTCATACATGACGTAGATGGCCAGGCCGCCCGCGGCGATAACGGCAACCTCTCCCGTAATGGCAATGCGCTCCTTCGTCGCAACGAGCTCGGCCGTCTCGGGCGTCCGACTCTGCAGGGGCGTCGGACATGGAGCGCGGCGCGGCGGCGGAGGGCTCAAACCACAGCGCTTCGCGCCGCCGCCGTTGAGTGGAGCGCCCGTGCTGCACGGCGGCTGGTGCCGAGAACTGAGCGGAACATGGGAGTCGGGGTGGGGGTACGCGCGCTAAACTCAGTTGTGCTCCACAGCCGGCGCCGGCCGCGGCCGCGCGCGCGCAGATCCGTGACTACGTATATACGTATACGTATAAATACTCTAGTACGTATACTATAGCTACGACTCAGTGACTGCGGGATCCGACGCGTACGGTCGTGCACGCGTACGTGCACATTCAATGATTGCAGTTTAACGTTTTGATTCGACTCTGTAACTGTAACAGTAACAGTGTTTACACGAGATCTATATACTATGCTATACGTCTAGGTCGGCGGCTCGATCGCGAGGATCCCCGGAACAGGGGGATCGAGCCTCGGAGATCCGATGATCTTGTCGCGTATAAAGTACGTACAAAGTAAATAATGCCAGATTGCGAAAATGCCGTATTCTCCGGGATTCGTCAATAATCCTGCAGGGGGGGGGGGGGGGGGGGGGCGCTTAGCGAGGCAGGGCGGATGGGGCAGTCAGCCGCACCACATCGGAGGACCAGGCAAAGAGCTCAGCGAGCTCCAGTTCGGCCAGCTCTGCCCCCAGCTCCTCCACAAGGATAGCCCCCTGCCGCCGCTTAAGGCGAGCCCCAAGGAGCCAGGCAGCGCCTTACGGGTGCGCACAGCATCAGGGGCCTCGACGAGTAGGCAGCCGGTGGCCTCGAACAGCATCTCGTCGACGTCCAGCGACTCCTCCACCTGCCGCACTCCTGAGCCTGGCTTCAAATTCGCGCTGCTTGTCCTCTGAAGGTTGCATACCATCGCCACTGTGCCCCGCACGTCATAATCAGAGCGCGGCGCGGGTGGGCATGAAGCGCGTCTGAAATGCATGAGGCGCACCACGGGAGCAGGAGGCAGAGCACTGACTTGCGCCGTTGCTCGGCCCTACGACGTGTCAGGGGTGGCCAACTCGTGGACCGGGGCTGTAGGGCCAGCACAAACCTAAATCGCATTCCTCGGCTCCGCGATTCACCTGCGAATATGAGCTCAGTTGAAGAAGAACGAAATCACGTCCAGGCGAGGGCGAACAAGAAGGTCGCCGCATCGAGGCATCTGGCACTCCAGTGTGCAGTCGTCCAGGGTCCCATTCGCCTGAGCCCGCCAGCGTGAGCCTAGTTTGGGTGCCCTTTTTCCGACGCACCTTGCCATTGTCGCATTGCTCCAAAGTCGTATTGGTAAGACCATCGCCGCAACGCGGGGGAAGGCAGGCGACTGTGCAAGCCCCGATGCTGCCGTTTAGTTGACCCTCATCTGCAAACAATAATCACAATCACGTTAAGAAGGCGTACAGCCCCTGGCCACGGACCGCACAGTTCGCCAGTCTTGTTGATCACTCCATCGCCTGAGGAGTCGGAAATCAGACAACTGCACGCCATAAGCACAAAAACCGCACAAACCGCAGAACGGGATCTGTTGAACCCAAAAAGTGTGATCCATATGCCTCAGCCCGGGCCTCGAGCTCAGTCTTGGAATCAGAGGTTGCTATTCAAGTGATCGCTGCACCTGACAAGATGTTGTACACCTAAGTATGAGACGTTAAAAAAGCACGTGACAGTGTGCACTGCTGTTGCCTGCACCTGTCCATTCCACCATTAAGGCTTCCTTCGTCGCAAGCTTCCAGCGCCTTGTTGATTTCTCCATCGCCTATTTTCGCGGTGACAACTCTCAATGCCACAAGAAGGTGTCTCTGGAAAATTTTTGCACTTACCACAAGAAGGTGTCTCTGAAAAATTATTGCGAGCATGTAAGAGATATGAGGCATTAAAAGCATGTGAAAGTGCGCACTGCAATTTGAAGTGCAGATGCAAATACGACCGTTGTCTTTACCAGAGTCACAGGACTGACGACCATTCGAATGTCAGCAGAAGTCCAAAGCCACATGAGCTGCTCAAAACCCACCTCATTCACTTGGTTGATTATGCCGTCCCCTGTTGTAGTCACGCACGCACAGTCAGCTCAAGCTGCACTGGGCGGGTCCATTGCAAGAGACACTCGAACCGCAAGTGGGCGGCTTGCAGCTCTGAGGAGATGCAGCAACACCCGGCCCCCCGAGTCCGTGAGCCTTTGCGAGCAAAAGATGAAGTAGATGATCCAAGAAAGAATGCACCGTCGTGCATTTGCCCATTTTGCCGTTTTCGGATCCTGCGTCACATGCCTGCAGGCACAGTTATCGGCTGTCTGTAGACACATGGCACCTTGGGCCATGATTTCAAATTTATGATTGGATCGCAGGCCGCAAGCGCACTTCGGAGCTCTGGTTCTGCAGGCCATCGCCGCAAGCAGGTCGGACTGTGTTGCCCGTGAGACGGGGCCACTAGACCAGCTCTCAGAGAGAGACTCATGCTCACCGCATGTCTTCGTGCACGTGTCGACGCCCCCATTCTTGGCGCCCTCGTCTGCCCGAATGAGATGGATATCGTGAGGCACGTCAACTTGTGCAAGCGGACGCATAGCACTCTGCCACGGACCACACAGCTCGCCGGTCTTGTTGAGAATTCCATCGCCTAGCGTGGAGGAGGGGCACATAACCATGAAGTGGATGCATGGAACTTGTGGCGTAGCGCCCTATGCCCAAAACCACATGAAGCGCACCACAAATCGGCAGCTTGCAGGTCTGCAAGCGCCGGCGGAAGTGTCAGTAACAGCACAGCAGCTGCAGGACAGGGGCTCAAGAATTTCAAAGGGCCGTGCGCACTGCAGTGCACTTGTTGAGCTGGCCGTTCGCTGTGGCTTCATCACACCTGGCATGGCGGCAGTTAACCATAAGCACAGCTGAACTGCAGCTGGCTCCAGTTGCAAATGCCATGAATAAAACAGGCGCACTCCTCGCCAGTAGCATTAACCAGACCGTCGCCTGTTATCGATGCGCAACAGTGAGTAGCAATGGGAGTGTTGCCACCATATCAGCAGATCGGAAAAATGCACCACAAACGGGAAGCTTGCAACTCTGGGAGAGTGGGAGAGTACAATCAGGAAAATATGGGGTACAGCGAGAGAGACCAAAGCGTGGGAGGAGGGACGGTGGGCGTACTGCCGTGCACTTGCCCATCCTCCCATTCTCAGCCCCGTGGTCGCATTGTTCGTCGGTTTTGTTCCTCACACCATCGCCACACTAATAGTATCGGCATCCATAAAGCAAGTGTACGATGTAGAGAGGATATACATACGATTGGGAGGTTGCAGGTGCGTGTGCACTTGCCCATGGTGCCGTTTGCTTGGCTTCCTTCATCGCACTCCTCGGTTGTCTGGTTGATCACGCCATCACCTGTCATAAAATGTGTTCATGTCATCGAATGCAAAACAAGTGCAGGAACCCGAACCGCAAATTGGCAACTTGCACGTCTGCAGAGCGACAAAGCGATGCCAGGCATAAATCAATTATAAGCATCCAGGAATGCACACGTACGGCATGCGCACCACCGAGCATTTTGCCGGCTTGCCATTGTCGGCCCCATCATCGCTGTGTTCACGGAATGATGATAAGAATAACGCAATGGCCCATATTTTGAGAGGCTTAGCGATACACAAATTCGAACCAGCGCTCGCTGGCTTGATTCACCTGATGGATGCATGCCAACAATCAGCGGCTCATGAAAGCATGAAACAAACGAGAAAAACACAAACCATGCCGTCGCCTGAGAAGGACATGTCCGACAGATCATAAGCTTTAGAATACAAAACGAAACAAGAGCTCGAACCACAAGTGGGAAGCTTGCACGACTTCGTGCATGAGCCAACTGTGCCGTTCTTCTCCCCAGCATCTGTCGTCAGCATGATTGAACAGGGTATGTACACACGTACATCGCTGTGTGATTACCGCATTCCTCGTTTGCCATGTTCACGATGCCATCGCCTTGGACAAAGTCAGGCTTGAAACAATTACAAGTACAAAGAGCAAGTCAAACCGCATTCGGGCAACTGGCAACTGGCCGTGCATTTGTTTAAAGAACCGTTGAGGCGCCCATCGTCTATCTGGAGTGTCAGACAGGACATGGATGGGAGAGTGCACTTGAACGCACCACATTCTTCTGAAGTTGCATTCTTGACTCCATCACCTAAAAACGCACTCGACGACGAAAGCGAGACGCTATTTACAGAGCATACCACATACGGGCATGGTGCAGGTTGTCGTGCACTTGCCCGGCATTCCGTTTTGAGCACCATCATCGCACAGTTCCGCGTTTGTGTTCTTTACTCCGTCGCCACACACTGGCTTGCGGCACAGAGTTGTGCACTGGCCGAATCCTCCGTTTTGTGCTCCGGCATCACACTAGATACACGTAAGACGATGTTCACGAGTTGCCATTGCAACGCACCTCCTCTCCGAGGACATTGAGCAGGCCGTCGCCTGAGAGCGCATACACATGTGTCAGCGTCAAGAACGATGAAGGCCTGAAGGGAGAAAGTACCGCATTTCGGGGCTTGGCAGGCCTTCAAGTGAAAGCGATGTCAATTGCAACAGAACGATACATTTATTTCGAAACATAAGAATGCGAAAGGAGCATGCGGAGCTGCCCAAAACACGAACCTTTGTACAGCGACCAACATTCCCATTCACATTTCCTTCATCACAAACCTGTCTTGTGTCAAGGTTCAGAAGACGGTGTATTTCGGATGCAACCCACCTCATTCACTTGGTTGATTATGCCGTCCCCTGTTGTAGTCACGCACGCACAGTCAGCTCAAGCTGCACTGGGCGGGTCCATTGCAAGAGACACTCGAACCGCAAGTGGGCGGCTTGCAGCTCTGAGGAGATGCAGCAACACCAGGCCCCCCGAGTCCGTGAGCCTTTGCGAGCAAAAGATGAAGTAGATGATCCAAGAAAGAATGCACCGTCGTGCACTTGCCCATTTTGCCGTTTTCGGATCCTGCGTCACATGCCTGCAGGCACAGTTATCGGCTGTCTGTAGACACATGGCACCTTGGGCCATGATTTCAAATTTATGATTGGATCGCAGGCCGCAAGCGCACTTCGGAGCTCTGGTTCTGCAGGCCATCGCCGCAAGCAGGTCGGACTGTGTTGCCCGTGAGACGGGGCCACTAGACCAGCTCTCAGAGAGAGACTCATGCTCACCGCATGTCTTCGTGCACGCGTCGACGCCCCCATTCTTGGCGCCCTCGTCTGCCCGAATGAGATGGATACCGTGAGGCACGTCAACTTGTGCAAGCGGACGCATAGCACTCTGCCACGGACCACACAGCTCGCCGGTCTTGTTGAGAATTCCATCGCCTAGCGGGAGGAGGGGCACATAACCATGAAGTGGATGCATGGAACTTGTGGCGTAGCGCCCTATGCCCAAAACTACATGAAGCGCACCACAAATCGGCAGCTTGCAGGTCTGCAAGCGCCGGCGGAAGTGTCAGTAACAGCACAGCAGCTGCAGGACAGGGGCTCAAGAATTTCAAAGGGCCGTGCGCACTGCAGTGCACTTGTTGAGCTGGCCGTTCGCTGTGGCTTCATCACACCTGGCATGGCGGCAGTTAACCATAAGCACAGCTGAACTGCAGCTGGCTCCAGTTGCAAATGCCATGAATAAAACAGGCGCACTCCTCGCCAGTAGCATTAACCAGACCGTCGCCTGTTATCGATGCGCAACAGTGAGTAGCAATGGAGTGTTGCCACCATATCAGCAGATCGGAAAAATGCACCACAAACGGGAAGCTTGCAACTCTGGGAGAGTGGGAGAGTACAATCAGGAAAATATGGGGTACAGCGAGAGAGACCAAAGCGTGGGAGGAGGGACGGTGGGCGTACCGCCGTGCACTTGCCCATCCTCCCATTCTCAGCCCCATCGTCACATTGCTCGCCATTGAAATTCTTGATACCGTCACCACATAGAGGCGACGTACAAGTCTTCATGGAAGGCGAGTGCCCATGGATTCTCAGTCAAATCTCTAGATCATCTTGAACAGAAAAAAATATGTACATGCCTTTGAGCACTTCCCAGGTTGACCATTAGTGGTGCCATCATCGCAAATCTATTGCTGATTATGAGCACATTGAATAAAAAGGGGGGTCATAAAACCCGCAACACACTTCACTGAATTGATTGATGACGCCGTCCCCTGTTGTAGTCACGCACGCACAGTCAGCTCAAGCTGCACTGGGCGGGTCCATTGCAAGAGACACTCGAACCGCAAGTGGGCAGCTTGCAGCTCTGAGGGGATGCAGCAACACCCGGCCCCCGAGTCCGTGAGCCTTTGCGAGCAAAAGATGAAGTAGATGATCCAAGAAAGAATGCACCGTCGTGCACTTGCCCATTTTGCCGTTTTCGGATCCTGCGTCACATGCCTGCAGGCACAGTTATCGGCTGTCTGTAGACACATGGCACCTTGGGCCATGATTTCAAATTTATGATTGGATCGCAGGCCGCAAGCGCACTTCGGAGCTCTGGTTCTGCAGGCCATCGCCGCAAGCAGGTCGGACTGTGTTGCCCGTGAGACGGGGCCACTAGACCAGCTCTCAGAGAGAGACTCATGCTCACCGCATGTCTTCGTGCACGCGTCGACGCCCCCATTCTTGGCGCCCTCATCTGCCCGAATGAGATGGATACCGTGAGGCACGCCAACTTGTGCAAGCGGACGCATAGCACTCCACGGACCACACAGCTCGCCGGTCTTGTTGAGAATTCCATCGCCTAGCGCCAAGGAGGTGAATTGCACAGCACCGGAGGCAGATTTATTCTTTTTGCGAGACGAACCGCAGATAGGGAGCTTGCACTGTCGTGCAGTTAGAGGCGCTCTGGCGGGATTGATTTACGATAGGCAGTACCTCTTTTGTGCACTTGTTAAGACTGCCGTTTGATGTTCCTGCAATGAATAAAGAAAAATCCCGTGGCTAAGAGAAAAACATGCAACATTCTGTATCTTTGCTGACTCACCATCATCACCTGCGCACGTCGGAGCATTGGAAAGAGGAGGCTTGGGAGCATTTTCTCTAGGGGGGAAGGGGGGAGGGGTGGTAGTGCAGAGGAATGACGAACATTCTTCTGTGCGGGCGACGCCGTTTTGGACGATAGTGTTCTTCTCTGGAACATGGATCAATTGGGGGAAGCGGAGGGGGGGTGGAGAGAAAGAGAGGGGATGAGGGAGGCGCACTGTTGTCGTATGTGACAGAGGTACCGTTTTCAGTCCGTGTATAGACGCGATAGGTGGTTTGATCAACCTTCCCGTCGCCGCAATAGTTCTTCACATGATGTGTGTCAGGTGCGGAACTATCTGTGCACACGCGCGGGGAAGAGGGCAAACGGCAGAGAGTGGGAATGGGACACGGAAGGGGAGAATAGGAGGGAATGGGAGTGGAGAGGAGGGAGTGAGACGGAAGGCGGGGTCTGTGGATGGCTAGGGGCTGGGGAAGGGATAGGAAGATGTGTGGGGGTGGTGTGTGAGTGTGTTTGTGGGGGGGGGGGGGGGGGGGAGAGGAGAGGCGAAAGAGGAGGGGGAGGGAGGGGGGGAAGAGAGGGGGAGGAAGAGGAGGGAAGAGGAAGGGGTGGGGGAGGGCGGGGAGGGGCGGGGGGGGGGGGGGAGGGGGGGGGGGGGGGGAGGGGGGAGGGGGGGGAGGGGGGGGCAGGAGAGGGTTGGCACTGGAAGGGTGGGGAGGGGTAGGGGGTGGAAGGGAGGGGGGGAGAGGGGAGGAGGGGATGATATCGAGATTGATTACTTTTACGTTGCTGCGCAGGAACGTCACGGAAGTCAGCTAGGCGCTGGATCGGAGCAGGGCAGCTAACGATCGTAATCTTAGCGGTCTGAAAGTGGAGCGAGGGGGAGTAGACTTGCCAGAGCGGGTCGCATTTATCATAGAAGCCACGTCCGTTCTTCGCGCCTGGTTGGAGTCACGGTGTCAGCAAGGTCAGGGTCGCGGTGTCAAAGGTTTTTTGACCATCGTCGCAGCTGCCGAAAAGAGTCAGAGGGCTCCGCAGCAAGCGCCAGCTAAGGGCGCACGTCTCGCAGTCGTGGCCGATGTTGCTTGGCCCCTGCCCGAGATCGATCATCGAATGCTGTCCCTGGCCCAGGCCCCGCCCGGCTGCCCTGGCGCCGGTAGCACCTGAATTCCATCTCCGCACCACGGGCGTAGTTGGCATTTTTCGTTACACTGATGATGAAGGTCAGGTGCGGATTTATTTCATCTATGCGAGTGATGTAAAACCAGTACCGGAATGTCCCATGGGTCGCCTTTTCCATTGAGGCTCAGCCCTGCGTCCCCGACCATTAGGACTGATTTGGATTTGAGGGCCCTGCAGCTGAGCTCGAGGGGGTGAAGGCCCATGTAACGGCGGCGCACCCAGATCGCATTCCTACGTTCGCGTCGCAGGTCAAACACGAGTCAGCAGCTATTCCGGGGAGCACTGAGCGTCGCACCTCGTTCCCATCGACCTGCGTGAGTCATATCTGAAATGCAGTAGCTAAACCGGAGGCACGACAATTTGCCGTACCTTGCCATTACCGCAGCACGATGCTTGCGACTCCCGTGAACATTTCACCGTCGATGGCACAGCGCGGGCCCAATTCGTGAGCAATTGGGTGTACGTGGCTGCTGCGAGGCTGCGCTGCTGACCTACGCCGTCCGGGCCCGGAACGATTGGGGCTTTTGACAATACGCTAGACGAAGACATTGGCGTCGAAAAAGCTTCGCTCTGACGCCCGCTAATCAACTGGCAACTGGCTGCCTCGAACGAACGCCCTGACCGCTAACGCTCGAAAGCCCTGGCCGCTTACAACTGGAAGCCCTCGCCGCTTACGAACGGAAGCTGCTTAGCCCTAACGCCTCGGAACCTCGCAACTTGGGCAAAACGACGAATGTTGAACCGGGGCTGCCGTGCGTAGCGCTGATCGACGGGTCCAGACGTACAACCGCCGAAAGAGAAAGTGAGAGATCTAGAGAGCCGGCGCCACAACGTCCGGGCGGTACCGGCGTACCCCCCCTCTGGTTGCTTAAAAAAAACTTGCTTGAAAACTTGCTTCAACTTGCTTGAAGCTTCGAGCAGCTCAGCGCTAGCGGCTTGCAGCGTGCGCGTTCGTTTTGTGAAGGTTAAAGCGTTCACGTTTCATCACTCAGATCGAGATCCCGAATGGCGAAGCTGCGTTTCGAGTCCACTACGAGGCTCCACGTCGGAGCGCGCGCGCGCGCCGCGGTCGGCGCAACGCGCCGGGCATGCGCCGCGCAAGACCGTGGCGAAGACTCGATGGAAACATTGAAAAAAGACCCGTGAGAAAGGGGGCAGGGAATGGTGGGCGTCGCCGAGCCGAGCCGAAGTGGAAGACGTCGACATCGACGCGGGGGCGGCGAGGCTCGGAGGTTCGGGGCCGCGCCGGCCCCCGCCGAGGGTGGAAGCAAACCCGAATGCAGGAGGATCAGCGAGCGGGGCCGGGCTTGCGACGATGGGCGGCTTCCTCCTGCCGGGACACGTTGATCACGGGCCCGGGGGAGCGCGACGGAGTCACCTGCATGGCGTGGAGGATCTTGCCGTTCTCCTCGTTGCCGTCTGTGAGAGCCCGGATGCAGAGCACCGCGCACTCCGCCATCTCTGCCTCATCCCGTCGGGCCCGGCGGCGGGCACGGTGACGCGCGGGCCGTGCGCACGAGGGTTGTGCTCCTCGATGGAGCAGCACTGCACGACGGCCTGGAAGCCCCCGAGGCGGGTCACCAGCGCCTGTGCCTCCGCGTGCCCGTACGCCGCCGCCGCAATGAACCTCAGCAGGTCGCTCTGCGCCGCGTCAGCGTCGGCGCGGGGCGCGCGGCGGGCAGGCCGGCGCCTTGAGGGCGAAGAGGTGCGGGTGGGGCTCCACGCCGTGGCCCGCGGCCGCCGAGGCGTCGCGCTTTACCAGCGCCACGAGCGTTTCTGTGCTGGCGTGGGCCCCTCGGGCGCGCGCTGGGCGGGCGGGACCCGGGCGGACCGACGGCGATGGGGAGGGCGTCAGAGCGGACGAGAAGGTCCTGCACCGCCGCCTCTCCCACGCTCGCCACCTCCGTCAGCATCTGCCGCCCAGTCACGCCCGCCGCGCCGCCGCGCCCCGTCGCCCCGGCGCCGCCTGCACCGCCAGCAGCATGCGCCACGCCCGGCCCTGCGCGCCGGTAAGCGGGGCGCGGCGAAGCGGGCGGGGCGGGCGGACGTTGCGCTCGAGGGAGTGGTCGTCGTGGGCTGGAGGCGGCCCGTGCACGGCCGCCATGCGGGGCAGGGAGGCAAAGAGGGAGGCGAGGAAGGCGGTGCCGGGGGCGGGGAGCGGGGCGGCGGAGGGGGCGGCGGCGAGGGCCGGGTGCAGCACGACGTCCCCCACAAAGGCGAGAAGCTCCACCTGCTCCACGCTCGGCACCCCCGACGCATCCCCGTCCCCCATTGCCCGGTACGTCCGCTCGAGGAGGCCTGCGCGGCGCTCGACTCGCCCCGCACAGGCCGCCGCCAGCGGGGCAGGCGCACCCTCGGAGACGAGGTGCTGGAGCAGGTAGAAAACCCTGCGCCCCTGCGGCTCGCCGACCGGCGGGCCCCGGCGGAGGGGGCGGCGAGCGCACCACTCGAAGGGCTCCGCGGGGGCCGGCTCCTCGCGCTCGGCGGCCTCGGCGCCGGCGCGGTGGAGCTCGACGAGGGCGGCCCGGAGAAGGGGCGCGCCGCCGGCGAGGAGGGCCTCCAGGCGCGCCTTCTCGCCGCGGGCGGCGTTGTAGAGCACCATCGTCGCGCTGGCGCGCCGTCACGCCCGCACCGCACCGCACGTGGCCGTCCGCACCTCGAGAAGGCGACCTCGTCGACGGGATCCTGCATCGCCGCCAGGAGCGGCCCGGGGTGTACGGCCGCCCACGCCTTCTCCTTGCCCTCGCTGTTCTCCACCACCGCATTCCCCAACATCTGCAGTACTGCGCCGGCGCCTCAGGTCACATCTGCATGCTCGGGTGGATGTGCGCGCACCCGTCCGCAGCGCCAGCACGAGCAACCTGTGCCGGTGCCCGGCGTCCGGTCCCCCGTCTCCCGCCTCCTCCCCGCCCGCCGCTCCCTCCTGCTCGACGCCGCTTCCGCTGCCGGGTTCACCATCGCTGGCCTTAGAAGCGGCCTCGGCGGCCGCCTCGGCGCGCGCGATGGCTTTCGCAGCGACCCCCTGCAAGGACGCGCGCGCTGCATCGGAGAGGGCAACGATCAGCCTCGCTGCCTCATCCAAGCATCCGCTCTTGAAGAATGCCTGCTGCGCGGCAGCGCTTCCTGCCATGATGTTCCGCAGGGCGCGCGCAGCCAACGTCGCCACACGCAGCGCTGCTTCCGATGCGGAGGGCGCCGCCCCGTTCGACTCGTCGTGAGATAAGCTGATGGAGTGAAGTTTTGATAGCATCGATTCCACCGTGTCGCCGGCGGGCGATGCTACACGCGCAGCCGCTGAGAAGATTGCTGAACATGACGGCACGACCGCCTCAAGCGCCTTCCGCTTTTCTGGCTCCCGCGCTGATACAGAGAGAAGCTCCAAAGCGCTCGTCGTCTCGTCGTACCGCTCCTTCAGACCTCTGTACGCGGAGCAGGGCAGGTTACGCGCTTCGCGGAACAGCGCGCGCGCTCCGCGATACGCACTGGGACGGTTCCGCCGCGATAGCTGTCACGATGTCAACAGCGTCCTCCATGTCGAGGTCCGCGGGCTAGCGAGCAGTACGATCTCTCTACGCTAATCTCCGTCGATTTCGGTACCCCCTCGCGTTGGCAGTTTCACGCCGCAGTGAGCAGGCCGCCGGGCAGTCACTCGAGCAGTTAGCTATAGAGTACCTAGCTAGTACAGGCAGTTCGATCAGCGTGCACGCGGCCACCAAAAATATAAAAGCGTGCACGCGGCCGAAGGCAGCTGCAGCGGCGGGCATGATCATGAAACGTTAACGTTGACGTTGATCATCATGATCATGGCATGACGCGCGCACTGCAGCTGGGTCAACGTCGGACCGTTCAACGGTTGTCGCGGCACGGCGCGCGCGCGTCGCGGCGCGTGCCGCGGCGGATCTCGGAGATTTGGCAGCACACTGTGACATGTGCATGCATGCGCATGGCTCAAATATATAGCGCTAGCGTGCGTCTAGATCTGGACGCCCAATTGCAACTCATACCTACAAGCGTACGTACACGTGTAGAGTTATGCTGGATCCTTAAGCTTCTTGGGCTGCAGTTTGGCTTGGAAGAAGTTGGTGATATTGGGCTGCTCGTTCGCCGCTTCCGGCGCCGGCTTGCGCTTGCGGCCCTTGCCGGCCCCCGGTTTCGAGATTCCTGCAGCGCCAGTGCCAGCGCCAGCGCCGTGCCTGTCGGTGTAAAGGGCAAACACCTGCAGGAAAGGTGAGCGCGCATAGGTAGGGGGGGGGGGGGGGGAAGCGGAGGTGTGTGCCTTCTTGGCGACCGTGGGAACGCCAAGCTCCTCCATCTCCTCTGCCGTCGTCCATCTCCATGCTCGTCGCCCTGGCTCCAACATTGCCCCGCTTCCGCCGCTCTTCTTCTTCCCGCCGGCGCCCTTCGTCTTCGAATTCCCCTTGCGCTTCTTCCCAGCATTTTCAGCCTCCTCGTCTTCCCGATCACTGCTCGCTGCATGCACATGCACCATGCCCTCGCCGGAGCCTGCCGTGCGAATGGGTGGCGTGGAAGGGACATGGGTGCAAGAAGGGGTCACCAGTCGGCGGGAAGGCCGCAGACACCTCGATCGACTCTACCAGAAGACGCTGCCGGATGTGCGAGAAGAGATGGATAACCTCGCCAAGCTGAACCGCGACATTTTGCCATGCGGGTCCAGACACAAAAGGAGCTGGGGGAAGCACCTCGACGCGGGGGGCCCCCGCAGGAATGGGGGGCAGGCCGAGGTCCGCGAGGAGGCTCTCGACGACAGCCCGCCGCCTGGCCGCCCCTATGTCCTTCTCGGGAACGACCACCGCTGCGAATTCCCAGAGACCTGCCAGGAGGCCTTGGTCGGGCCGTTGTACCATCAAAAAGCTGCGCACGTAGGTCGGAATCTACAAGATGGTTCGCGTAGCACGCATTGAATGTGCACCGGCGAGTGCCGGCCCTGTCCTTGCCGCTGAGGATGGCGACCGCGACATTCTCCTCTCGCTGCTTCGCTTTCTCAACCTTTGTGGGGTACCTGCCGCAGTCCGGTCGCTGCGCCACATGTATCGCTGGTGCCATGGTGAGCGCACCTCTCGACGCTCACGGTGCGCATGGCAGGGTCTTCGCGCCCCTTGCACAGGCTGCAATCCGGCGGCGGGACGGTCGCAGTCCTTGGAGCAGCGCCGCCGGTGGTCTCCGCCAAGGCGCGGCAGTGAGGGCGCAGGGGACATGACGAGCAGGATGGCGACTGCGGGGTGCATAGGGTCGCCCCGAACTCCATCAGGGCCTGTGTGGGGCTGGCTGTCAGGGCGGCGCCAGTACGTATTCCTCCCCACAGAGCTCTTGCACCTGGTTGAGATCACCGGGGCGCTCGGGGTGCTGCTCCACTAGAGCCCGCGCGAGCCGCCAGTGAAGTTCGACTGAGCGCTTCTCCTTCGGGTCCATCGGCAAAGCGCGCAGCCGAGAGAGCACTCGAATCTGCAGCGAAGGGCGTTAGCAGCTTGGCAGGGCGCAGGTGTGCGGAGGCGGGGCCTCGCGGCGTCAGCTAGAACATACCACGTTCCCATCCACTACGGCCTCGCGCGCGCCGAACGCGATCGACGCGATGGCCCCCGCGGTGTAGTCACCCACTCCAGGGACTGAGGATCGTCAATCGGGCCTAAGCTATAGGGCTGTTGAAAGTTGCCTCTCCGAATCGCAATCGCAATCCAATCTCAGCGGAAGTGGATGCGGAAACGGAAGCGGAAGCTATAGCTAGCGGCGCCTAGCGGCCGTCAATGTGGATCCGGAAGCGGAAGCGGAAGCGGCTAGCGGAAGCGGCCGTCATCATGGATCCATACGCGGGCATGCAAACGCACTGCGTTTCAGGGCGGCCACGCTGGATGGGAGCTTCCCCCCGCACTCCCGCATCACGTACTTCGCCCCTTCGTGCAGGAACTTCGCGCGCCTGTCGAGCGCTGTTGGAAAAGGGAAAACGAGGAGAGGCGGCGTGTACGTGTACCTATAATACCCTAAGCCCGACCAGACAGCGTTGACCTCCTCACCGGTTGCAGATGCGAGGGCGTCCACCGTAGGCCACTTCGCCAGCCATCGCTCGAAGTACGGAATTACGGTCTCTACCCGCGTCTGCTGCAGCATGATCTCGCTGATCCACACGGCGTAGGGGTCAACGGCGTCCCCGATGACTCTCCAGGGCAGCTTGCGGTGCTGTCCCGACGGCGCCGATCAGTATACACACGCTTAAAAGCGAGGGGGAAACTCTGCCTGCGCACGCTCTTGTCGAACCAGCTAAGGAGCTTGTGCCCGATTTCGACACATTCAACAGGCGTGAACGCATGATAAGCATCGGCGTGAGAGAACTTTGTGCCGACATCTTCGAGATCGACTACGTGACCGTCGGAGGGCTGGTTGCTATTCATCGACGCCGTCGCCGTCACGTGCACGTGGGCGGCGAAGCTGTGGCGCCGCCTCGAAGGCGCTCTGCCGAAACTGAAAGAGCGAGCCGCTCGTCCGAGCGCGCGTACAGGACGGCCCGGGCTTGGCAGGAGGCAGGGGACTTGACAGCGCGCGTACAGGACGGCTTGGCAAGGACGGTAGATGCCCGCTGGCGCAACTGCGAACGCCAGTGCAGGAGGCGTAACTGAGGCAATCTGCAGCGGCTCAGCTGCGGGGGTGCAGCTGCGGGTGGAGTTCGTTTATACGACATACCCGGGGTGCGTGGCAGCTGCCAGCATCTGACACAGTGCCGCAGCACTGCCCGCTGCAGCATGCATATGCGCATGCACGTAAAGTCGGGTCGCTCATAGCGGGCACTCTATGCCGGCGCTTTCGCCGTCCGCGTTTGGCGGGCGCAGTTCTTCCAAACGGAGAGGGCTCGCGGCCTATGTCTTTAGGCGACCCTGGCTGCTGCTCATCGGCGTGGTCCTCTGGTTCGTCGTGCACTTCTCGCGCAGCAAAGCCGCACAGGATGCGCTCTCAACGCGCCTCGTCGACGCGCTGCGGGAGGTCGAAGACCTCCGCCGCGCGAAGAGCGAGCTTCGACACGCGTTGGAGGAAGCGCGGGGCGATGCAACAACAGCGCAGCGGCAGGCTCGGCAGTTGAAGGAGGTGACCGCCGGGCGCAAGCGGTCCGCGTTGGCAGCGGCGATGTGACGCCGACCGCGCAGGAGCGTTCAGCAGGGAGGCGGAAATGGCTTGTCATTGGAATGCCGAGCGTCCCTCGCGCAGGTGACATCGACTACCTGGTCCCCACCCTCGACTCGATCCTCGACCAGTGAGCCGCGAGCCACGTCGCGCCCAACTCGCGCTTCAGGGGCCGATAGGGAGCGACAGGCTCCCTGGGGATGCGTCGCATCCGTTCTACGATAGTGTGCGGGTGGTGGTGGTGAACATGCGGCCCGGGGAGCACAAGGTCTTCGAGCGCGCCCGCAGGCTGTTCGCTCCGGACTCGCGACACCGCTCAAAGGTCCGTAGTTCAGCGCCCGGGAGAGAGCGCTGCCGTAAGCGGCGTGCAGGGTCAGTACGTGCGTTTCGTTGATAAGAAGGGCGACCTCGAGACGATGCCTGTCAACCCGGAGCCCGACGGGTGCGCCGCCGGCCACGCGGCGCGCGCCGGATCATGAATTGCCGTCAACGGGGTGCGGAAGGGTCCAGCCGTCGCCGAAGGTGCAGCAGCAGACGGTGGACCTCGTGTACATGCTGCGGGCCTCCCTCTGGGCCGCCAACGACGCTCTCGGTGGTCTGCACCCGGCCACGCCCATCCCCGCTCGATCAACACCCTCGCAGCATTCGAGGGTGGGGAGCAGACGCGGCGGGATCGCTTGCCGCCGCCGGCACCAGAAAACTTCATGTTCATGGAGGCGCGCGCCGCTTGGGCCCGCCGGCCCTGCCCCCCAGCTGAAGCCCTGCAGGACGACTTCCTCCTCTGCCAGAACGCATGGCTTGCCCTCGTTCATTTCATTCAGGCCCGCGCGTCGTCGCCCGCGCCCACCGCCCATGTCGCTCACAGGCCCGCAGCGCGCCTCCGCGTACCACGACTGGGCCGCCCTTCGGTGCGCCTCGCGTGGGTCTCGCAGGGCAGACAGCCCACGCCTGAAGGAGAGTGCAGCGTCTCGTACGGTCTCAATGGTTTGGTCGTCAAGGGGCGGGACGTGGAAGCCATCGCGCACTACTTTCGGGCGGGCTACCAGCGGCGCCCGCCCGACCACCTCGCCTCCGAATGGTATCTTGCCGAGACAGAGGAGGCCCGCCGGTGGGACCCCTGCCCCCTTGAGGCTGCTCCGGATCCGTGTGAGCTCTACCCAGAGTCGTCGCGGGGCGACGCAACATGGCCTTTCGCTACAATCTGCACCGCCACATTGGGGTCCGTCCGCCCAATCACGCCCCGCCCCGCCAGCGCTGACGTCGCGCCAGGTGACGTCGGCGATCGACAACCCCGAGGGTCGCTACAATCCCCCGTGCTTCTCGCCGCTCGGCGACTGGCTCTTCGACTCCGAGATATTCCAGGCCACGCAGGCGCGCCTCGCCCCGCCTTGTGCGTCTGATCTCCCTAACCGCACCACGCAGTGCCCGAACGATGACGTATGGCCCTGCCATTGGCAGAACCATGGGGCGAGTGCTGCGAATGAAGCGCAGCCCGAGCCAGGCGAGCAGCCGCTGGCCGTGCTGCCGAACCGCCCTCCGGAGGAGGTGACGGGGAGGCGGACCGGGAGGAGATGGCCGCCTCCCCTCATCAACTGGGTAGGCGGCGTCTGCGTCGTGCAGTACGACGACCCCCCCTACATCGGCCAACAGGAGCGCTCGCCGGACTCGGAGGATCTCGAGCTCGAGCGCGAGCTCTAAGAGCTAGGAGTTTGAACCGTAGCTACCTTGTATACGTAGATTTCAATATCGCGGATTTAGAGCTATAAGAGCTAAGCTGAACGACTACGATCGTCTAGAATTACGACCGAGAAGCCAAAGATCCTAGAACTACGATTACGACCGCCTAGAATTACGACCGAACTACGATTACGATCGCCTAGAATTACGATGGCGCGGTTCGGCCCGCGACATGTACAGTTCGCCGGATCCCCGCGGCCGAGGCCGCCGCGGCGCCGGCCGGCGCCGGCCGCGGGCCGGGCGGGCCGGCGGGCCGGGGCCGCGGGGGCCGGGGCCGCCGGGGGCTCGGCACGGGGTACGTATATGTACGAAGCGCAGTGCGCAGGATCGGATTCGAAGCCGGCAGCCTCCAGCTGCAGCCAGCACCCGTACGCGTACACGTGATGTCTGGGAGCAGCCGCTCTCCAGCGCCCGAGCCCGGCGTTCAGACGGGCGATGCGGATTCGGCTATCGTCTGGGGCCAGAACTCGACGCAGAAGCACGCGCTGCTCGCGGACCAGCTGAAGAAGACAGTCGGCCTCGAGCCTTTCAGGAAAGCGATGGGTTTCGGAGCCCTCAGCGCTGCAGTGGTGGGCGGACTCGTGTACGCGAGATCGAGTGCGCTCCGCCGCGCTCTTGTTGCTGACGGCGCCTCACTGTGCCATATGTCGCAGAGGATGTCATGCGCGCTAACAACTTCGCAATGGCAGCCTTTGGTCTGAGCTCGATGGCGTTGTGGTGCGATGCAGCTGCGCACGCGCCGCACGGACCACCTCGGCTTGCCGGTCTGACGCGTACGCATTTGCAGGGCGACGCATAGTATCCGCTCGAAGCAGGAGGGCGCAGCACTTCTGAGCCGAATGCAAAGGAATCCGCGCGATGACGTTCCGCCCATGCCGAGCGGCCCGGTGCGCTGCCCTCGATGCGCGCGATGAGCTGGCTCACGTAGTGACTTGCATGCAGTGGAACACGCCTCCCGAGGCAGTGCCCCACGAGTGCAGCGGCTGTAAAGAACAGTGATGTTGGTGAGAAGTGCGTCGAGCTATATCCCAAGAGTACTTTGATTTGGATCTTCGATTTGGACTATTTGTCGGCTCCAGTACCCCCTTGGCAGAACGTACTACGTAAGAGCGCGGAGGGGCACTGCGCCGGTTACGACTTTGATTTGGATCTGAGAGCGCCATGCTTAAGACTTTGATTTGGATTTGGCCTTCAAATTTTTGATCGCGACTTTGCCAAGTTGATTTGGATCTGAGGCGCCGGCTGGCAGACTCTGAGAGCTGACTCAGTGAGGCGGGGGCGGGGGCGGGGGCTTTGATTTGGATCTGATCATGAGCCTTTGATCGCGACTTTGATTTGGATCTAAGGCTGGGGCTGGCAGACTCTGAGACTCTGAGAGCTGAGGCGGGGGCGGGGGGGGGGGGGGGGGGGGGGGGGGCGGGGTGTGGCGTTGATTTGGATCTGATCATGAGCTTTTGATCACGACTTTGATTTGGATCTGAGGCTAGCGCCGGCAGACTCTGAGAGCTGAGGGCGGGGGGGCGGGGGCTTAAAGCTTTGATTTGGATCTGATCATGACTCAGTGAGGCCCTGAACTTGAATTGATTTCGCTTTGATTTTTTGAACTTGAAAGGACTCCGGGAGAGGCGCCGGCCCTTAGGTCTGTGCCTATCTTGCAGAAAACCTCAAATTGAGATTATAGAAATATAGAAAAATATATATATAGATCGAAGGCCCGGCCCCAGCTTCGGGGCTCCTGGCCTGCCTGCCCTGGCCCCTCGGTTTCGATTTCGATCTCGACGTCGATTTGCCTATCCAAGAGAGCCCACGGATTGCTCAGCGTACACTGCTAGTCCGAACAGCTACTGGTCTAGTCCAGATAACGCGTGTGTATATCTGAAATGCTATCGGGGTCTGTTCTCCTGCTGCTTTTGGGCGGCGAGGATAGCCTGCAGCATGCTGATCTGGTCGGCGCTCGGCAACGGTGCTTGACCTGGCGGCAGCCCTCCTGATGCTGGGCCTGCACCGAAACCCGCGACCGGCATCCCACTGGTCATTCCATATGGGGAGGGAGCCATCCCGGGTGCCGGGGCCGCAGGGGGGCGGGGCCCCGCCTGCCCACCAGGTGACGGTCCGTAGGGGCTCTGCTGCGGGGCGCCTCCAGGGCCACCGAACGGGCCGCCATGGCCGCCATGGCCACCTTGCCCCCCGAATCCGCTAGGCCCGCCTGCACCACGCTGTCCCGGGCCACTCATCTGAAGCTCGGGGTACTCATTCAGCACGAAGGAAGACAGGGAGCTTGGAAGAAAGAGGCACCTGTCCGAGCATGGAGGCCTGCTGTGGAGGAGACTGCTGCGGGGCTTGCGGGAGTGGGATGGGGTGCTGGAGGCCGCCCATCATCATTCCTTGAGGCTGCCCCCCTGAAAATCCAGGGCCGTACTGCATGACAGGCTGCTGCGAGGGAAAGGCGCCGGACATTCCGCCACCCGCAGGTCCCGGGGCCTGCTGCAGGACGGCGGCAAGAAGGGTTTTCAGGTTCTTCTCGAACTCCATCTTCTGCTCGCTGGACTATCAGAAGCACCATAGAAGCGGCATGAGAGGGGCCGGACCTGCGTGTGTTGTCGCTCGCTCAACGTCTTCAGCTCTGCACTCAGCTCGTCCGTAATTGCCTTCCGGCATGCGTTAGTCAGCTGGAAGGAGCACAGCCTGTTCTGGACGCGGCCTGGATTGGGGCACCTTGAGTTCGGCCTGGTGACGGGCGTTCTCGTTATCCTCACGCGCCTTGTACTTTTGCACGAGTTCCTCTTGCTCCTTCTTGAACTTCTCCTGCAGCGCCGTGTACAGCGGATGCTGTGCCGCGGTGTCAAAGTTCGAAGATTCTTTGGAAATCCGGAAAAGCTAGAATGCATTCGGTTAGATGGTGGAATGGCTCTTGTATGATCGAGAGGGGGGGATTGAGGGCCGCAACACGTGGTTGCATCGCCTCCTAAAGGAAGGAAGCAGTTTTGGGGGGGGGGGGGGGGGGGGGGGGGGGGGGATTGAGAAAGAGGGGCGGGGGCCACACCTGTTGCAGTTGCTGCTGCTGACCTTGCTGTCGGGGCGAAGGGGGGCCATGCGGGGTCGGCATCCCTCCAAAGGCACCCGGATAACCGCCAGCAGCGCCTGTGCGACGGTTGTCAGCGGACGATATTGAAATTCAAAGCTCTCGGATAAAGGATCCGCCAGAAAAAGTATATGCCCGGCCTGCTCAAAAAGAATAGCGAGTGCATGCTGCCCCCAACAGAGCGAGAGCAGAGTGTGCGCGGCGGTTCGCATCATCGATGTGGCTGAAACTGGCCTCGACAAGAGCCTCCGAAAAGCGATGCGCGGAGAGAGAGCGCAAGTCTGGAGTGCCCCTGAGTGGGCACCTACCTCCGAGAAAATTGCCGAGATTTTGCCCCCCACCGTGGCTCGGGGCGGCAGGAGGGCCGTTGAAGCCACCTGGTGAACCTACTCCAGAGATTTTCTGTGAGAAAGGGCCGCTCCAACCTGCGTTCAAGGGGGAGCTGGCCGCACCATCCGAAAGGGGCAGGTTGTTCTCTCGCTCATACTGGTGGATCACCTAATGCGCGAGAAGGGGTCGGTCGGTGGGCCCCGCGCGAGGGTGCTCCCCCCCCCCCCCCCTCCCCCCCCTCCCCCCCTCCTCTCTCCCGGCCCCCATTCGGAGCCGCTGTGATGCTCGAAGCCTATCCGAGCCAGCTCCAGCCATCGTGCTGCGGCTGGATCCGACGGAGCTTGCGTGTTCGCTGATCCTTCTTACGTTCGCAGGGCCTGTTCGCTCGAGCAACCATCCGCTGGCCTCCAATCCGCAAGTTCAGATGCATCAACGCTCGATTGACTGTCGCCATTCCAGCTGCTGCGATCTTGGCATCCTCTGCTTCCGGCTAGCCACACCTCGATCTTCGTGGGCCCACCATGCGCCAGCACGTCTTCCTTCAGCCGATCGCCCCGCGTGCATGGCTCCGCAGTACCGTTGTTTGTGTCAAGCAGACTCCGGAGGCAGGAAGATCAACGCTTGGAAAACTCGGCCGAGAATCCTCGATCGCTGCTAGCCTTCGAATCTCACAGCCGCCCAGCCGTCTCACAGCTGACGCGCTCATCTTGGTGGCCAGAATCTCCCACCGTCTTCTTGCACATAGCCCGTCCACTATGAAAGAAAAAAAGAAACAACGCACTTTCATTATTTCTTCTCTGGCCCTCGAGATGTCTTCGCGAAGCCGGTCAGCCACGGTACCAACCTTCGGGCGCTGTGCGGACCTTCTGGAGCGCCGCTAACACTCACGTGCGGCGCCTCATCCCCCGGCTTCTTCGGCGTCACAATGTTCACTCGACACCGCGACTCCCGCTCGATGCGCTGCGAGGCGGCTTCGAATAGAAAGACGCGCCGGAAGAGGCGGCCTGGAACGGAAAACGGACCTTGATGATAGCTCCCTCCTTGCCGATGATCCTGCCCGGCAGCGCCCGGTCGTCACGAATGTATATCTTCTCAGTGAGCTCGCGATCCCGGCCGGCGCCGGGCGGCCCGCGACGGAAACCGGCATCGTCGTCCTCACTGATCCAGTTAGCGATGCATTCAGTGCGAGAAATGACGCGTTACGCGGAGCAGGAGCGCACCGGCGGCGCTTGTCCCGCTGAAACCGGTCCCGGTCGTCGACGTCGTCGCGGCGCCTGTATCCTCCGCGTTCGTCTTCGTCCCGCCTCCTGTAGCGATCTGCACGGTACAAGCGGCGGCATAAGACGGGTTCTGCGTTCAAGCTAGACGGTGGTCGCTGGTCTGGGTGCGCACCGCCCATGTCCTTTTCTGAGGTTGGCACTGCCAGAAAAGACCGCTTCCAAAGCCGCCAAGGCTGGGCTGGTGACGGCGTCGCAGCGAAAGCCGCTGGGTACAGGTCAACTACAAAATGTCCGGCTCGAATCGGGAGCGTTTAAAATTCAGCCAGTGCCGCGCCAAAGGTAAATTGGCCATGGGTACAGGTGAGGGTTACCGGGAGGGGTACATCAGCAAAAGTGCGTGATCGCTGCCAGCAAGCCTAGCACAAAGCCGGCAGCCTAGGCGCCGGTGCTTGCGCAGTCATAGCTTCCTTTGAGCTCATTGAGGCAGCAGATGGCGACCGCTGCTCCGGCTAAGAAGGGCTTCGAGGAGGAGGCGAAGGTCCACAGGATCCGTATCACCCTCACCAGCCGGAATGTTCGCAACCTCGAGAAGGGTGCGGCGGAGTCGTCCCGCGCGGCGCGATTGCGACGCGGCTAATCGCTCCCGCCGCGGTCGCAGTGTGCGCTGACCTGATTAAGGGCGCCAAGGACAAGAAGCTGAAGGTGAAGGGCCCCGTCCGCCTTCCGACGAAGGTGCTCCACATCACGACCCGCAAGTCGCCTTGCGGAGAGGGTCCGTGGCAACCCCACCCGGGAACGTGGCGGGACGCCTCTCATCGCGTGCGCGCAGGTACCAACACCTGGGACCGCTTCGAGATGCGCATCCACAAGCGCCTCATCGACCTGCACAGCCCGTCCGAGATCGTCAAGCAGATCGTATCCTTTTTACTTCACGCGCTTGCTTTGCTCTAAGCTACCCGCCTTTTCCACTGCGTAGAATCGTTATAGGCCGCGAAGCGCCCCGTTTCCAGGGGCTGCACACCGCTCATTTACCAGTCGTCTCCAGCACCCTCGGGCTGCTATGAGAGATGATTTAATGGCTCGGGCGGATAGCACTCGTCTGTTTTCGAATTACCCGCTTCGCTTGTAGCGGGCCGTTCAGTTCTCGGACGGAACATCCCCTTCTGTCCTTGCGTTTCGCTGCGCAACCGCGACGTCCGCTCCAGACAACTATCCTTGACTTAAGCGCTCTACCAGACTTCCATCAGCATCGAGCCCGGTGTTGAGGTCGAGGTCACCATCGCTGGTGCGTTGGCCGCCCCTCGTCGTGTGGCCATGTCCGTGATCTCACATGCGCACTTCAATTGCAGACATCTAAGCGGTGTAGATCAGCCTGCCGAGCGGGAGATCGACTAGAGCATGGGCGCCGACTGTATGGCGGACGCTCACCTGCTGCAACCGCTGAGTCCTCTGGCCTCCCCAGGCTGGCGGCAAGCAGACCCCGCGCCGAGCCCTTGTCCGGATTTGCCGAGCCATTGTTAAGTTCCGAGTCGCCATTCTCAGTGTCTTACGCGGAGCCAGCGAGGCTGAAGGGAAACGGGCTCGAACTTCAAACGATTTCCGAACCGCTAGATTCGAATGGGATGGGGGGCCGCCGCGCGACTGCATCCACGCCGTCCTTGACGGTACTCAGTGCAGTGCATTTCGACCCACCGTGGCACTTCTGCCTAACTTGGTAACTCTGCGACGAAACTACTTCTGGTCACGGGTCCTCGAGGGAGATGGAACTACTTCTGGTCACGGGTCCTCGAGGGAGATGGACGAGGAGCGGCGCGGGCAGGGCCCGGGCCTAGGGCGGGAACGGAGGACGGGATGCTCTGATCGAGCATAATCTGCCGGAGCTTCGCACGCATGTACGCTTCGGGGCCAGGGCGCAAGCCTGTTCGCTTGTAGTGCGCCTATATGTCGAGCATAAGCGCCAGCGGTGGGCGCGGAAAAACAGCGGCGAACCTTCAGCTCGGACAACGGCATCCGCTCGAAATCGGGAGTACCCTGCGAGGCCCGCCGCCCGGCATCCTCACCCCGGTCCCCAGCCGGGCCGCCCCTTGGCGAACCGGATCCCCATGTGCTGATCCAAGAGCGGCGCTCGGCCGGGCTGGCTTGAGGCAAAGCTGGGGCGGGCAGCATCGGGCTGACGCCGGCGGCCGCGGGAGAGGGCGGAGAGACGTCGAGGTAGAAGGAGTGGCAGAGGCGACTGCGCGGGCATCGCAGGGGGGACTCGCAAGTGGCCGCCTCGGTGATGCCCCCCTCGGCCACTACCGGTTCCGCACCGGTGGGGGGCCAGGGAGGGTATGGGGAGGGCCACGTGCGCGGCTGCACGCAGGGAGGCGGGCGGGGCGGGCTCCGGGCCGAAGGGGAGTGGCGCTGGGGCACGAGCTCCAGGCTGCGCGGCACGCCGCCGAGGGACGGCTCCTCGTCCCACGCGTCGGCTCCCGGTCCTCGCCCGAGCTCCTGCACGCTCTCGCTCTCAGCTCCGCGCCGCCGCCCTGCGTGGGGCCCCGCACCATCGCGTCGGCCGAGAGCGCCCTCACCGGTGGGTCCGCCAGTTCCTTCCGGCACGACACTTCCTCTCGCACCGGCACCGCTCGCCCCGTTGCGGCGCGCGAAGGAGACGACTCGAGCTCGCCCCGCCCCGTCAGTCCTCGGGCGCCGCAGCGGAGGTCTTCTTCGCAAGCGTTTGCGCATGCGCGCGGCAGCTCGCCCCCAGACTCGAGCGCCAGCGCGCCCTCCTCCGCCTCCTCCGCCTCCAGAGGGACGGGCGCCTCGGCGGAAGCCTCCCCCGTGTGCAGCTCCTCCGGCAGCTCGACCTGCGGCCGGTGATCAGCGGCGGAACTCCTCGCTCTCTCACACTCGGCGGCGGCCCTGGGACGAGCCTCTATGGGCCACGCGTCGGGGTCCCATTCGCGCAGCGCCCGCTCCTCTACCGCCGCCGCCGCCCGCTCCGATGCACGCCGCAGGGTCTCCTGCGCCGCCGTGAGGGACCCCCGGGATCGCCGCGCCACGAGGGGCACCTCCTCGGCGCGGAGCTCGCCGCGGCGGACGCGGAGGCGGGCGACGCGCCGCTTGTACGCGGCCTCCGCTGCGGCGACCTGTCGCGGCGCGTCGGCGGGGCGTCGGAGGCGCGGGGCGGGGAGGCGGGCGGCGCGCCTCCCGCTCGCACTGGGCGCGGGCGGCAGCGATGTCGGCCTCGGCGCGGGCCTCCGCGGCGGCGCGCGCGGCCCGCAGGCGCGCGAGGGCGCGCCCCTCGGCGCCCCCGTCGGCCGCCGGATTCCGCGCGAGCGCCGCCTCCGCGGCCTCCGCCTCCGCCTCCTCCTCGGGCTCCGCCCCCTCCGCCTCCGTGGAGGGCTCGGAGGGCCCGCCCTCGTCGCAGGCCTCGCCGGCGGGGTCGGGCCCCAGGGCCGCCACTAGCTCCGACAGGCGGCCGCGCCCGTCAGAAAGCCCTGAGCAGCCCGAGCCGCGGGGGCCCGGGACCCCGTCGGGGGCCGCCCCCGAGGCCCGGGAGTCGCGGGGCGGGCTCTCGTAGGCGAGGGGCGGGAGGAGAGAGGGGCGCGTGCGCAGGAGCAGGGATCGGTACGCGCAGCCGGGGCGGCACCGCGCGTAGTGCTGCCCCTCGTCCGCCGCCCCCGTCGAGAGGCCCCACAGCGTGGCCCCCTGCTCCTTCGCCAGGCGGCCCCCCAGCGCGGCAGCCGCCTCGCCGCAGGCCTCTCCCCCCGCAAATCCACTCGCCGGGAGGGGGGGCGTCCCGCTCGGCGGCTCCGAGTCGCGCAGGGCGGGCGAGCGGGGCGCGGGAGTGAGCCCCCAGGGCGCGCCGGCGGCGGCCTGGCGCCGGTCGAGGTCGATGGCGGTGCCGGCAGTGCCGCCGGCCAGGCCGGGGACCTGCCGCCGGCCCCGCTTCGCCGCCCGCCTCTGCGGTCTCCCCGCCCCCTGCTCCGCGTCCGGGGGGTGGCTGCAGTTCTCCTTCGACTCTTCCGCCGAAGCCGCCGTCACCTTCGCTCGTGCCTTGCCGGACGGCTCCGGCCTTGCCCGCTGCGCGCGACTCGAGTCGGGAGGGCCTAGGGTAGCCCGCAGACGCATGGCCGGCGCGGCGCACTTTTTGCCTGCGATTCGCTCCAAGCAGGGAACATTCCTCGAGTCGGTCACTCTCTTGGACTTTCTTGTTGCGGCCGGGCATTGGGCTCGGCATGGGAGAAGAGATGCGGCGGGCGGCGGCGGCGGCGGCGGTGGCGGCGGCAGGTGTAGGGGAGGGCGGGTCCCGCCCGGGGCCCGGTGAAGAACCTGGGTGTTCTTGAGGTTCAGCGGTGTCGAGGCGAGGAGGTTCTGTGGGGCCGACGCTGCGCGAGGCAGACGCAGGATCCGGGGCCGGCGAGACTGTCTCTAGCTCCAGAGCCTCCTGCTGCGCCGTGTCTTCTGTACCCCCGCACTCAGTTGAAGGGGCACGCAGCACGGGTGGGAGCGACGCGCCGACGGCTCCGAGAGGTGACGTGATGGGTTTGCGGGAGGACGGTGCCCCTTGTTGGAACTTGCTGAGCCTTTGCCCGGCTTCGCCGGAGCGAAAGACATGGCGTCCGATGTCGAGCGTACGATTTCGGGCCGCCAGCGATTCCGCAGCCCCGTCTCTTCCGTCCGAGCCAGCCTGGTTCGCGGTGATGTGGGGCGAGGCGCCGGCGTCGCCTTCCGCGTGACTGATTCCAGGTGCCTCCTCGCGGCAGAGGAAGCTGGGGGAGGACAAGCCGCGTTCGGCCAAGCGTGCCGATGCCGCCACTAGCTTCTCGGCCAGCACTCTCAAGTCCGCATTCGCCTTCTTCGCACATCTGTGTTGCCCGGAAGTAAGTCAACGCGCCGAGAAATGTGTCTTTGGAGCTGAAACGCATGCTTGCCCGCGTACGTGCGTTGCCCTGCTGCGGAGGTGAGCGCCAGTTTGGCAGGCAAGGCCGGAGTCAGCACCGGTTCTTCTCCATGGTCCTCCCGAGATCCTTAGCACACACTGGACAGGATGCAAGCAGGGCGCCATCCAGCTGCATGAGAGCCTTTGCGAACGCGACCTGTGCGCCCCTCTCATCCTCCTTTCGCTCGCGCTCGCGCTTCTCTGCGAAAAGCTTCTTAGAAGCGCTCACAAGGCACACCAGGAGCTCACCTTGCTCGGTCCTGTCCGCGGCGCGAACGCGAACAACTGGTGGGGGCCCTGTGCGGACTGTTGAGAGGCAGCGATTGAGATGGCGCTGTCGCTCCACGACCCCGAGATCTGCTAGGTCCTGTCCGCACGACGTGCATAGCGCGCGGCGCGTGGTGTTGTGTTCTGTGTGTAGCAGCATATTAGCCTAGCTACGCTTACAGCCGCTGGGGCCGTCCATGCTCAATCTTCCGTTGCTAATGAGCACGCCATGTTAGCTACAGCAAGTGCGATGCTTCGAAGGCCGGCGCGCGCGTGCCGCAGGGCGTCGGAAGCAGCAGTCCGGGGACGCTCACAAGGGGTACTCCCACACACTTCCTTGCAACGACGCAATTTAGCCGGCGATGGAGGAAGCAGCGTCTACGGTCGCGCGAATAGAGCGGGACGCTGGCGCGCACGGGGACGAGAAGGAAGTGCGTCCGGCCTGCGGCGCCCCGGTCTGTTTCGCTCATATCTGCTCGCAGCTCAAGGCATCGTTCGACCGCCTCGAGGCACTTCCGAATCTACCCGCCTCGTTGCGCGCGGGGCTGCAGGAGGAGCACGCGAGGCTTCGAGAAAGACTATCGCTGCATAGGAGAGGCCGGTTACGGACCGAACTACGGAAGCGAAGGTGCGCTGATATTCCCAACGAGCATGCATAGACTGCCCCTGCCGCAGTGAGATCCGATTCATGCGCAGGCAAGCTCTCCACGCTCTGGTAGAGGACAAGGTGCTCGTCTACGCGAGCGCGCTGGTCATTACGTCGATCCTCGCACGTCGCGCAGCGCGACAAGATCGTCAAAAAGCTGGGGACGTACCAACGTGTCGTCGACAAGGTCCGTCGGCAGACCGCCGCTCGCCGCGGCGTTTGAGCGCGCTGCAGGTCGTCTTCTGCGCCGGAGTTATCTTTCTGTGCCTCACAGAGTTCATCCTCGTCCACTCCCCATCCCGCTTCTACATATGGTATCTGCTCACTCTGGCCCCGGTGAGTCCGCGCCGCGCCGCGCAGAGCAGCGCAGTGCCTCGCAAGGCCCGGGCTGACGGCTTCCGCAGCTTATGGCGCTTCGGTACATTAATTACCACCCGCAGAAATGGCACTACTTTATGCTCGTGCGTGGGGCCTGCCCGGTACCCGATCCGGGCGCCGACGGAGGGGCGCAGGACTTCTGCTACTTCGTGCAGGTCCTCCTCCTCTTCAACATCTTTTGCATGCCGCGCAGCCCTCTGCTCTTCCAGGCGCGCCCGCCCGGACCCCGCCCGCGCCGTGCCCGACCCCGCGGCAGACTGTATTCGTGTCGATCAACGGCCCGCTGGGGATGGCGATCCCGACGTGGCGCAACTCGTTGGTCTTCCACGATATCGATAAAATAACCTCCATGTTCATCCACGCGTTCCCCCCGCTCGGTCCTGCCCCCCGCCGGCGCGCCGGGACGCTGCTCGCTGACGTGCCGCAGTCACCTTCTCGCTCCGCTGGTTCACCCCCGAGGGCTTCGTCGTCGAGGAGACGCCCGGCGCGTGGCTCTCTTTCAGCGGTGCGCGCCGCGCGGTGGCGGGCGGCCGGGCGCTTAGCGCGGGGCAGCGGCGATCGTGTACCCGGTCGTGGCGTACGCGGGGTGGCAGCTGCTGTACTGGCTGAAGACGGACGTCATGGACGGCTCGAAGCTAGAGAGCGACCCCGAGCTTCAGACCTCCTTCCGCTGGCTCACCTCCGACACTCGGGCCAGCACCCCCCCCCCCCTCCCCCCCCTCCGCCCCCCCTCCCCCCCCCCCCCCCCCCCCGCCCCCGCGCGCAGTGCTGACCGTCCCCGCAGACTTACGTTGGCCGCACCTGCGCCAAGTACGCGAAGCGCGGGCGCGGGGCCGTGCTGATTATGTACATGTGGCTGCAATTCGCCTACACATGTGCGCGCGGGGGCCGCGCCCAGCGCGGTGCCCCGCTGACGGCCCGGGGTCCGCGCCGCGCCCCGACAGTCCTCTGCATGCTGCCGGGGTTCCTCCTCTTCCGCTACTTCTGGCTCCACCTCCTCTACCTCCTCTGTGAGCCGCGCTCCGCCCCTCCCCCTGCTCGGCGGGGCTGGCGCTTGACGCGGCGCAGCGGTCCTCATCTGGGGCACGTACAACGGCGCCAACTACTACTTCGTCAAGTTTACGAGGGAGTACGAGGCGGTCCGCTGGCCCCGCCCCCTCCTCTCCGCGAGGCGACTTGCTGCCTCACGACGCCGCAGACTCTCCAGGCGACTCTCCAGGCCGGAAAGGAGGAGCGGGCGCGGGAGGCGCAAGCTGTGAGCGAGGGCGGGCCTGCCGTCCTCGGAGAGAACCAGGCAGACGGGTCGACGGCGGCGACGGGCTACGAGTCGGACGGGGAGAGCGACAGGCAGGGCGCGGAGGATGTGGGCGAGCCCGAAAGGCAGCCCATGAAGGCCCGCCCCGCCCACCTCATCAAGCGCCCTGCCGCCGCCGCTTCCAAGGCCGGCTAGGCCGCAGAATGTGCTATGTAGCCCCACTAGGGCAGCCTCTAGATCTGTTACATATATAGGTGAGTTTCACATTTTTTGAAGGAGGTAATCATCGGATATCAATGACTCAAGAGCCTCGCAGCAGTAGTGATGACTATGATGAGCAGCTGCGCATGTGCATGCTGTCAATGCGGCAAGTTGGGGAAGAACGACCTTTAATTTGATTTAATTCCCCCGCCAGGCCGGTCCCGGCCGCGGGATCATCGGATGTCGACGCCGTGACGAAATCAGAGTCCTCCGAGCCGCTGAGCCTCCGACCGTCACGGCCGGGCGTCCGACGGTCGGACTAGTACTCTAGTACTCTCGAGCTCGGCGAGGCTCGGAGCTTGTCCGCCAGCTGCAGGCCCGGCGGCCCGGCGGCCGGGCAGCTTGCAAATTAAATCGGCCTGCATGCAGCCTGGCAGCTAATTATAACACTTCTGATCATCGGATCGATCCGCCCATGCCGCGGCCGAGCGGCCCGGTCACCGGGTGCCAAAGCCGTTGCGGCATCATCATGGCCCGGTCCATGTGGCCAATGGCATGGCCCCCCCCCCCCCCCCGCCGTTTAAAAACAAAAGAGGGGCCCCTCTCTCGCCTTGAAGCCCCAAGACCCCAAGGCCACTCTTGCCGCAGGGACAATTTTACTAAAGCCCGCCTCCACTGGGCTACCGTTCTCAAGGTGTGCTCCAAAAATCAAAGCCCACGAACGAATTCAAGCGTTGTGTTGCTGAAAAGCGCCGCAAATTACTGAACGCCGGGGGAACTGGATGTGCTCACGACTAGCACACGCAATTTCTGCACTAGAGCTACAAGCGGGGGCGAGACTCATCGTACCGCGACCTGGGAGGCAGGCGTCAGCGGGAGGCCAGTGCGCCGAGGGGGATGGCCTCACGATGTCGTCGATCTTAAGGATCATGCGGACGGTCTCGGTCGCCAGCTTGATCGCGCTAGTGGATACGAGCAGCGGCTGCACTACGTTCTCCTCCAGGATGTTCGTGATGCAGCCCTGCCAGACGAGTAAGATGAAAAGCGGGCACACTCCAAAGGGGCGGATGCGATTCGCCACAGGGAAGTAGAAATAAAAATACGACAAAACCGCTCATCGATATAAAAAACGGGGGGATAGGAGGTAAGTTCTAGGGCAAGGTCGCTGGTCTGTCAAGCGGGAAAAACATTCGCGGCGCCAAGAACCGGCGGAGCCGCGTGCAGAGCCCGCACTTGCTCGCTTTGGCATCTGTATTTAACGGAAGCCCAACTGCTACCAAGAGCAATGTGCCCCGCAGATAAAAAGATGCGGGGTTCGACGGGGGCGGCTTGGGGGGCGGACCTTGCGGACGTTGATGCCGGCGGTCTTCTCGCCGTTTATGTGCCTGTTGCGGAGCTCGGTGACTATTTGGATCGGGTTCAGACCGGCGTTCTCCGCCAGTGTGTACGGCACTGCGTCAACGTTTAGAGGGGGTCGGGGGCAGGCTGGTCGAGGCGGCGCACCGATCTCCATCGCGTCGGCGAAGGCCCGCACGCAGAAGCTCTCCATCCCGGGTAGGGTCTTCGCCCACTCCGCAAGCTGCTGCGACACCTGCGCGAGCTGGCTCGGCACGGCGCAGGGACAGGGCGCGCGACGAGGCGGGCCTCGATTTCGGGGGCGCCGCCGCCGGCGACGAGGAAACGCTTTTTGACGAGGCAGCGGATGACGCACAGCGCGTCGTGAAGAGAGCGATCCGCCTCGTCGATCATCTGCACCGGCTCGGCACGGGCGGTACGACGGCTCTCGGGGGGGAGGTCGCACGAGCTTGTTCGAGCCCCGGACGAGGACGGAGACAGTGCGGCCGGGATTCGGCACGCCGGTGATCTGCGACGCGTGAGGAACGGGGGTATGGGCGTAGGGCGGGAATTGCCTTGACGATCTTGCCATCGGTGGTGGAGACCTCCTCAAAGAGGTCAGCCTTGCCGAGGCGCTCCGGGGCGAACGAGTCGATGGAGGCGATCGGCAGGCAGCCGAGCGTCTTGCAAATGAACTCGATCTCGTCCCGCTCGATGTCCTTCACCACCGCGATCTGCGCCGCCGAGCCTCAGACGCCCTCGCCTCCCCTCCCGGCGGGGGCTCCCGGGCGCGCCTTCATCTTGGCGAGGAAGTGGAGGGAGTAGTCGTTCACGGCGTCGCGCAGGATCGACTTCTGGATGAGGAGGACGTTGCAGCCAGCCTTCTGGATCTTCTTGCACATCTTCAGGATGTAATCCCGCTCTTCCCGAAGGATGCGGTCCATCTGCTGATAGTCGTTCACCACGACGTTGTTCTCCATCTGTCGCTGGAGGTCAAGCGCAGGACAGCCGTGGCGTACTCACGGGTGCGCACGTCGGTCTTGGGAGCCGACAGGCAGAACTGGATGAGGCCGATCTTGCAGTTCTGGATTCGAGTCGGGCCCCCTGCGCACGCGCCAAAGTTAGCGCGGCCAGACCGACATTCAAACAAACATTAGCTAATTCAAGAAGAAGCCGCAGCACAGGCCGCTGGCGGAGCGCAGGGATGAGGGCGCACCTGCGGCGTGGCTGGCTTTCTGAGTGAAGACAATGCCGTCGACGAGCTCCGTGTCGTCGACCGTGCCACCAAGCTTCTTGACGATCTGCGCGCGCTTCGCATGAGACAGGCTCCCGCTCCGTGAAGTGCGGAGCGCACCCGGATGTCGCGGAGGTCGACATTCGTTGCGGCGGACGGATCGATGACGCGCAGAACGGCGTCCACGGCGAGGGGAGAGAGTTGAGCAGAGTTCTGGGACACGACCTGCCAGGAGAAAAACAAGAGCTGGTCAGGAAGCGACGTGCTAGGCAGCGAGAAAGCATTCCGGGGAGTGTTCTGGGGTCAGCAATTGTGAAACCATTGTGTCACCAGCTCGTGGCTAGGACGTCTTAAGTTATAGTTTATTACCATCCTTCCAGAAGCAGGGAAAGGCGTAAAGGCGGACACATGCGAGACCGCACCTTGGAGTTGAGGGAGGTGGAAGCGCTCTTGAGAAGGGATTCGCGGTCCGACAGGTCGACCTTTTGCGCGATGCTAGTGAGAATCTGATCCGCCTTATCTGCGGCCTTGCCAAAGGCCTCCGAGATCACGCTCGCGTGGATGCCTGGCGAGACCTCAGTACCACGCCTGCGGCGCGTACGCGACGGAGCCACGAGCCGACGAACCCTTCTCAAGGAGACCAAGACAAGCGTTCAGCAGCGAGCCGGCAATGACGACGACGCTGGTAGTGCCATCACCCGCCTCGACATCCTGTGACTTGGAGAGTTCGACGAGCTGCACATGCGCTTAGTAACTCTCCAAATCATCGGAATACGGAAGACATCAGGCCGCTAGTGCACCATTTTTGCTGCCGGGTGCAGCACTTCCATCTGCTTCAAGATGGTCGCGCCGTCATTCGTGATGATGACCTCGCCAGTGCCAGTCTGGACCTGCGGCGATCCGGAAATGGTGTCAACGTGCGACAGAAGCGCTCGGCCGGCCACATGTCGGGTCTTGGCGACCGGCTCTGCAAAAATGGAAGCGCACCATCTTGTCCATTCCCTTTGGCCCGAGCGACGTCCGGACGGCATCGGAAACGGCTGCGACACACGGCGCAATGAGTCGAGAGCCAACAGAGGAGCGGCGCTCGCGCGGCGCGGCCCAGCGGACCCTTCGCGGCGACAATGTTGGATGTCCGCACAGACTGCAAGCGACCGCAGGCAGTGAGACAAATCATGTCCGGTCGCCTGCTCTAGGAGAGCTCGCGTACCGTCTCCTTGGCCTTTTCTCTGAAGCTCTCGCTCGAACCCTTCCCCTTGAAGACCGGGGCGGAGGACGCCATGCTCTACGCCCTGAAGCCTAGCGATGCAACGCCTGAGAGTCCGCTCTTCTCCTGTTGCGGGCCGAACCCTGCGAGCGTCTCGCGCGAACCTAAGTAGACTGTACCCCCCACAGCTCAGCGCGGCGACAGCGCCGCTGGCAGGAGCGCCGCTGCGCTGCGCATGCGGCGGCGCCGCCGCTGGATCGGATGGATTTCTGTGCGTGCCTTCCAGCGCCGTGTCGAAAATCTGTAGGGCCTCTTCGACCCGATCGTTTTGGGCGACCGCGGTTGAGCACACCGCGTGTCCGCGGGTGTCGAGCTCGAGGTAACAGCGGAGGCGCGGTTCGGATCAGAGCAATAGCAAGCGATGCTAATGCCAGCGACAAGTGTGCGATCGCCCTTGTGTCCGATGGGTTGTTGAGGTGCATCGTCCAGCTCCAGCTGCAAAGCCCTCCGGCGCCGAGCTGCAGAGCTGATTGCGTGCTTGCGCAGGCTGAGAGATAACAGTTCCCTCATCAGCGCTGCTCAAACTGGGCTGCCCGTCGTACCGGTGCGCAATGACTTGACCAGGAGTCGGCGATCCGGCTGAATGAGTGCTCAGGTGTACGTCTTCGATCCACGGTAAGGCATTGCGTGTTGAACTAGATTGTGCGGGAAGACCTGACGATCAGTCTCGCCAGACCTTACGAGCGGGCAGCAGGAGCAATCCGTGCCCTCCCGCGTATCCGTGAAGATCTGGAGGGCATGCTGGTGCGGCTACTGCTGCAGCACATATAAATCGCGCGCCTGACGAACGCTTCCGGTAGCTCGATCACTTCGAGCATCAGAGGAGAGCAGTGAGCTCGCTGCAGCGCGGCCTGCGGGAACGCGGCAGCGACCTGGTCGTGGCAGTCGGTCCGGCGCGGGACGTGGTGCCTCGGATGCTCGCGTCATCGTCCTCTTGCGCGGTCGCGTCCGTGCACATAACTCCCGGTGAGGGAGCAGGCGCCGACCCTGGCTTCGGCCCTGCTCAACGCACCGACGTGGCGCTCAGGGCTGCCCGCTGACGATACCCTCGAGCGGGCTCGAGCCGCTTCGAAAGCCTCCGGAGTGGCGCTGAATATCTCCGAGCCGCCGACGCTGCTCGACCCTGCCGACTACCCCCAGCTTCGCGAGGTCTGCCCATCGCGCACTTCCCGGGCCGCCGCGCGATCTCGGTTCTGCCTCACCACGTAGCAGCCCCCAGCGTCGTTCCTGGACTTCAAGCAGTCCCTGCTGCGGCCGCGCGCGTCGTTTGGGGCGGAGGGCCGCAGTCGTCGCGCTGTGCGGCTCTTCGTGCGGGCGCCAGCGGCCGCCCCGAACTTTGGCCCGCTGCCGGGGCCGGACGTGATCGCGAGGCTCGCTCTCGATGCAGGCCGCGGAGAGGTGCGAGGCGCTCACGGGGGCCCCGGGGCGTGGCGCTGAGGGGCTTGCAGGAGGGGCCCTTCGCGCTGGACCTCGAGGCGGCGCCGGAGCTTGAGAACGACGCGCTCGCGGCCCTCCGGGGCGCCTCGCTCGACTGGCGCCTTCACCTCGCCGCCTGGCGCCACCCGCTCTCCACGGCCCTCCGGCTCGGAAGGCGCGCGCCCCGGCCCGCCTCGCCGCCCGGGGCGCCCACATGGGCGCAGCGTCTCGGCGCGGGAGGCGTACCGAGAGCTGGGGATGGGGGCGTGGGTGGAGGGGCCGGCGGGAGGCCGGGGAGGGCGCGGCATGTGGGCCCCTTACTCGCTCCTCTCGGAGCTGCTCTTCCGCGACTTTCTGCTCGCGCACGCCGCCCGCGGATCCCTCCCTAAGCGCTACCGGCCGCTGCTCTCCGCCGCCCTTCCCCACCCGAAGGTGCCCCGCCGCCCCTTGCCCCGCGCGCCGCTCGACGAGCCGCAGGTGGTCACCCCGCGCGCGCCGCGGCACGCGCCCGACGGCGGGGAGGCGCTGGACGCGAGTTACAGCGACGAGATCGGCCGGCACGAGCGCGCCGCCGCCGTCGACGACGCCGAGCAATGCGCCCCCGGAGCAGCGACGTCCACAAACCCGGCCCTGGGGCAGCCACACGCGGAGGCGCGGTATGCGCTGGCGTACGTTGACGGCAACAACCTGCTGCACTGGTCTGCGCCGCGGGTGCAGGCGCGAGGCCGGTTTGACGCGAGGGCAGCGTCGGGTGTCTGCGGCGGCTGGTCTTCCTGGGACACGCGGCGGAGGCGGAGGCCGCGCTGGCGGGGGCGCTGCGGGGGCACCGGGGCGGGCGGGCACCCGTGCTCGGCATTGCCGGCGCCGTCCGCCTCGTCTTCGACCGCCGCGTTCCGCCCCCGCCGCGCGTTCCGGCCACAGCCCCCGCCCTTGCCCCGGGCTCCCTGCAGGCGCGGCCCCGCCGACCCCGCGACTGCGCCGCGAGGGCGCGTGACGGGGCGGCAGGTCAGTTTCGCGCAGCCGGAACACAGGACGACGGACGAGCTCTTCACAGCCATCGCGCGGGGCGGATGCGCGCCCGACGCCCTCTTCGTCACCTCCGACCGGCGCCTCGCCGCCGCCCTCCGCGCCCGCGGCCGGCCCGTCGTGCGACGCCCTCCCTCGGCCCCACGCGCACCCGTGCCCCCGCCGAGGCACGCGGCGCAGATGCCCTCGCTTGACTTCCTCGCCCTCGCCCTCGCGGGGGGGGACCCCGCTGGCGTCGAGGCGGCCATCATTGCTGCCGCCGCCCCTCAACCCTCCTAGCACACGCACACGGCCACACGGAGACCCTTTCCTTCTTCCGCTTTCCCCCACCTCCCCCCGTCCCGCCCCCACCCGTGGATAGTCCGAACAGCTACTGGGCTAGTCCAGATATCGTGTGAGTCATATCTGAAATACAGTAGGGCCAAGTGAAGCGTCGCACAGGAGGCTGGGGGCGAGGGCGATCACTTGAGCTGGTGGTAGGCCCACTTGATCCAGGGGCAGAGGGCCTCGAGGTCGGCCTCCTCGACGGTGGAGCCGCACCAGATACGAAGGCCGGCCGGCGCGTCCCGGTAGCTCCCGATGTCGTACGCCACCTTCTCCGAGGAGAGCAGCTTCTGCAGCTGCTTCACCTGCCGCCCCCTTCGCCCCCGCCCCACCCCGCCCCGCCGCGCGAGCGAGCGCGCCTTGTCCGCGGGGAGGTCGAGGGTAAGGCAGACGGAGGTGTTCGAACGGATCGCCGGGTCCTCGCACAGGAAGTGGATCCAGTCATTCTCCGCCACGAACCTGCGCCGCGTCGGGCCCCAGCCGGCCGCCTCCCACGCCCCCCTCACCTTTCCAGCACGGCGAAGTTGCGCTTCGACTTGGCCAGCAGCGCGTCCAGGCCGCCAAGGGACTGCCGGGCACGACTCGGTTCGGAACCGGCGGGCGGGAGGGAAAGCGGGGCGGACCTTGGACCATTCCAGAGCGTCGAGGTAGTCCTCCACGCACATCATCGAGGGCGTGTTAATCACCGAGCCCTCGAAAATCTCCCGGTTCAGCTTCCCGCCCTTCGTCATGCGGAAGATCTGGCCCCGCCATCGGCGCCGCGGCCTTCGTCGTGCGCGCGGCCGGACAGTACCTTCGGCATCGGCCACGAGGGAGTGTAGGACTCGAGCCGTTGGATGGCGCGCGGGCTCAGGATGATCACGCCGTGAGCACCCTCCCCCCCAAGGACCTGCGGGCAGCGCGTCGCCGGAGTCTCGTCGGAAAGAGATTATACGTAGGAAGCGCCTTTTGCCAGCTGTATGTGATCACGTCGAGCTTGTTCCAAGGCTTCATATCCTGCGGGAAAGGAAAGAGTGGGTCAGACCCCGCCGCGGCGTCGCGCAGGCGCACTTTGGTGGCGAGCACTTCTGCGCACCTGCGCGAAGATCGCGGACGTGGCGTCGCAGATGACGATGCCCTCGCGGTTGTCGCTAATGAACTCGCTGTTCGGGACCTGCCCGCGCCCGCATCAGCCGCCCGGGCGCTTATAGCAGACGGCGTGTTGCACCTTCACACCAGAAGTGGTGCCGTTCCACGTGAAGATCACGTCGTGGTCGGGGCGGACCTGGGAGAGGTCAGGGAGCTTGCCGTAGTCCGCCTTGACGTTGGCGACGTCTTTCAGCTTGAGCTGCTTGACGGCGTCATCGTACCAGCCCTGTCCGAACGCTTCCCAATAACAGATATCGACGGGGCGCGGGCCCAGCATCGACCACATCGCCATCTCGACGGCGCCGGTGTCCGATGCGGGGACGATCCCGACCACGTAGTCATCGGGGAGGCCCAGCAGCTTGTGCGTGTCCTCGATAGCCTTCTTAATTTTGCCAAGACCGAGCTCCGAGCGATGCGAACGCCCCAAGGGGCAGTCCTTGAGCGCTTCCTGAACGGTGTAGCCTGGGCGCTTCTTGCAGGGGCCCGATCCGAAGCAAGGCGACGCAGGCTTCATTGTCGGCTTCTCGACCGTCATCGTGACCTGCGCACGCGAAATCGCGTGAAAAAGATTGCGCGCGCCGTCAGCGGTCCCGCGCGCGCCTCAGATCTTTCAGCTAGTCACGCGCATGCTCGAGCTCTTAGCGAACTCTGACGCACCGCTGACACGCGATGCCAGATAGGGGGTACACTAGCCTGAGCTAGCTACTAGGCTATAGGGCAGTGGCCATGAGGCCAGCGGATTTGCTTACGCAGAAGGATATATTTTTCAGATTCTGTAAGCGTTCGAGGATCCAAACTAGCCACACGCTACCGTACTAGTACGTTCGAGAATGCCAGCGCCAGCTAGCGCTGTCTCGCTACGGATCCGGAGACGCCATCGAAATCGAGGCGCGCCCCAGGGGAGAAGGTGGCGGACCACACATCGACGCCGGCGCGGGCCTCAAGGACGCAGGCGCGCACGCGCTCCACCGCGGCCGGCTTTGCCCAAATCGCGACGGCACCGCCCCAGCCCGCCCCCGGCGCGACCTTGCCCACGACGTCGGGCAGTTGCAGGCCCTCGGTCGCCTCGAAGGCGGCAGCCGACTCGGCGGCGTCGTAGGCGCGCTGGAGGGGCTGCCCGGGGCCGTCCCCCCGGAAGGCGTCCCGCTTGTCCACCCAGGAGAGGTCCCCGAGGGCCGCCTGCACCGCCGCCGCCTCGAGCCTCGAGAGCTCCCGTTCCGCCGCCACTGCCTCCGCCGCCGCCTCCTCGAGACGAGCCCGTGCCGCCTGCTTCGAAGGCAGGCCCGCCGCGTGCTCCCGAAGCTCGGCCGCCACCCTTTTAAGTCGCGTCAGGCTGAGAGCAGCACATGGGCATGGGGATCCGCGTCACCAGCTGGCGAGCTCGCGTGGCGGTGCTTGCCGAGAGAGGAGAGCGAAGAGGGCGCGCACTGCACGCCCGCGCCTTGTTAGAAGATGTATGTATTGTTGCCGCTCTTACCAGTTTTGCCCCTTGCGCACCGCGGGCCGCCTCGCGGACATGGAAGCCTGGACGAAGTCAGCGGGGCCCGGCCAGGGTTATGCTGGGGCTGCGCACGGACGACCTCGAGGAGGGGACCCGTGGCGAGGAGTTCGGCCGGAAGTCCTGCGGCGGCGGCCGCGGCAAGGGGCTCGACGTTCGCAGGGAGACATCCGGCGAAAGCGTAACGTGCATGGGGCGCCCCGGCCTCGCGGCGCAGAGCCACCGGCACTCCTTCACCTTCGGAACCGCCGCAGCCTAGCCTCGCCCCCAGCGCCTGCTCCGCGTCGGCCACGAGGGGGCGGGCGGCAGGCGGCCCCGCACCGCGGCGGCGCGGTTGATGTCGCTGGCGGGATTAAGCTCGGGCTCGCAGACGAGCAGGAGGGAGGGCGGGGCTGCAGCTAGGGCGGCCTCGAGTTCCCACGGCCTGCGCCGAGTATTCATGTTAGAAGGCCGGAGCAATACGTAAGGGGAGGGGCCCGCGCGGCGGGGCAAAGCGAGCGGCGCACCAGCAGGCGAGGGCGGGGTTGGCGTCGGAGTCGAGTGTGAAGGGGCGTCGGTCGCGGCCGAGGGGCAGGGCGGTGAGGAGGCCCCGGACGGCGAGCCAGTAACGATGAACTCGGCGATTAAACTCGGTCAGTGGGCGCTCGCACAGCGGCAACGCCGCGTCATCCGAGTCCGCGCCGCCGGCCGCAAGGCGCCGCTGCGGGGCGCAGCTTGCATCGCGGCGCAACGCGGGGAGGGTGGAGTCAGGAGGCGCCTGACTCCCTGTTTCGATGACTAGAAGGGAGTAGCCGGCGGCGGAAAGGGCGCAGGGGAAGGAGCCGAGGAGGCGCGGCTCGTCGGCGCGGCACTCGATCCCAGTGAAGCAGCCGGCCCGGGCGAGGGCAGAGACCCCCTGAGCCGCCTCAGCGGCCGCGGGCCCGGGGGGTTCGGGAGCAGGGCGACTTGACCTGGTCGAGAAAACCTGAATGAAGTTCGAATTGGAAAAGCATCATAGGGAAGAAAGGCAAAAAGACCGGAGGCGACGTTGCAGTACAAGTTCTCGGCGCGGTTCGCGATTCGCGAGACAGCCAACAGCAGCGTTTCGGGAAGCTCGTCCTGCGGCTCGGGGTCGGAGCAGCAGGCGCGCGTCTCCGCGGGGCAACGCACGACGGCGGTGCCCGCGGCGAATGCAAGTGGGCCGGAGGCGGGTGGGCTGAGGCGGGCGAGGGCGAGGAGGGTGGCGACTTTTCTTTGCATCAGTCGAAGTCGAGGGGGAATGGCATCAAGGGGTCGGCACCTTCGAGGGCGGCGGAGCTTGAGAGGCCGGCCCCCTGCGGCACCTCGCTCGCCACCAGCAGCCTCACCCCAGAGGTTGCCTCGCACCCTTCCCGGGCCGCCTCCCGCGCCGCCGCCACCACCTGCCGCCGCTCTCTGCGCCCGGCAGGGCGCGCTGGCGCAGAGCGGCGCACGTAGTTGGACCAGGCCGAGGGATCGTTGTGGGGGAGGGGCAGTTCGTTGATGGGCGGAGCGGGCCGGCGAACGCGGCGTGCGATGGGCACGTCCGCGGAGTAGAGCTCGAGAGATTGCCCCGCCGCGGGGCATCGCGAGGCAGCCACGTAGGTCCGTTTGTGAATTGCGAAGCCCATCACCGGCCCAAACGACCAATCAGTATGCGCGGCGCCACCATTGAGGCGCCCCGGGGCCGACGCGACGACCTACGGCGGGGTGATTCGCGGGGTCGGGGCAAGCTCATTAAAGGGGCCCGGACCGCACCTCCGCATCGCTTCCGAAGACAAGGGCGAAAAGCGCGCGCGCCGCCTCGGCGCCTGCAGCGGCCCATCAGACGGTGCTGGGGGCTGGAGCGGGGTGCTGTCGGGGGAAGAGACCAGAGCAGGAGGACCGGAGGGCATCGACGCGGGCGTCGAGAGCCGCCCCGTCGAGAGACGCCAGCCGCGCCGGCTCCACCTCCGCAGGCGAATCATGCCCGGAGGCCACCGCCGCCGCGATGCGCGCCCGCAGCGTCGCGCGGGCTCCTGCCGAACGCGGGACGTCGACCTGCGGGCAGTCGGGGAGCGCGGGGCTCGTGCGGGGGGCCCATGCACGGCAGAGCAGGCGGCGTCGAAATGCAGGCCGGCGAAGAGGGGGAGGTCGAGGGGCCGCCGCCCGCCGTGCGCTGCGCTCGCTTCGTTCGCGCGCTGCCCAATGGGAAAGCGGGGCCGGATCACAGGGCCGGCCCCCCCTAGCCCTCCGTCGTCCGCGAGCAGCCGGACACAGGCAGCGACCTGTTCCCGCGCGACTTGAGGCGCGCCGCCAGCAGGGGGCGGGTGGTGAGGCCTCACGTGGCAGGGGTGGTGGTGGAAGTACGGGCCCTCCCTGTCAAGGTCCGAGGGGGCCGGGGGCCATTCCATTCCAACCAAAAGGGCGGAGGGCCCGTCGACGCGCCCGCCGTGCGGCAGGTCGAGGGAGGACGATTCAATTACAATGCCTCTGCGGAGCCCCGGTGAGGGGCCCGCTGCCGGAGTGGGCACGGCGTGCGGACGGGGCGACGTGGTCCTCGAGGGGTGCGGGTTGGTACTCGCCGGCGCCGATGAGGAGTGTGCGGCTGGCGGCGACGCGGATGAGCGAATTCGAGATCACGACCACGAGCGGATCGGCAGCCCCGGGCCCTGCGGCGGCGTGAGGAATGCGAAGCCCGCGTCGGGGTGGGGGCGGTGGCACGGGGGCGGTTGTCGATGAGGATGCGGCCCGGGCCCTCGAGGGCGGAGTCGACGATGAGGACACGCGACGGGTCGTGGGCCGCTACCTGCACCCCCCGCGTGTCTGCCTCGTCCTGTCTGCTAGTCCCCGCGCGCAGGGGCGAACGAACAGCAGCAGAGACGGCGGAGCGGAGGATGGAGCCAGTCGCGGGGAGGCCGGCGAGACCCGCGCGGGCGACAGGGTGCGTGGCACGGGCAAGGCAGGCCTCGAGATACAGTGCAGGCTCCCCCTGACAATCAGAAGGTTGAAAAGTCGAGTTTGAAGAGGCCAAAGCTAAATCAAGGCAGGCCAATTCGATTAAAAGCCTACCAGATCCCCCACGAGAGCTCCTTGCCCCACAGACGCGACCACCGTTCGCCGCCCCTGCCCTGTGTCAGCGCAGCGGGCAAGGCGTCGCATGCGCAAGCCGCGCACTGCCATGAACTTCGCGGCGATGCGGCGCAACGCCCGGCCGTCCTCGGTCCAGGCGGCGCGGGCGGCGGCGTCGGCCCCCGTTGAGCCGGCCGCAGGAAATGCAGGAAAGGCCCTAGCCCATGCAGAGTCCCACTGCTCTTGAGTTGCACGTGGGGCGTGCCAAAGGGTGGCGTAGAATCCGAACGGAATGGCGTGCCGGAGGGGGCGCCCGGGTCGGTACCGGCTCCCCTCCTCGAAGGCGGCCCGCAGCGGATCGAGAACGCTCTTTGAGATTGCACAGTACATGCTGCGCTGCGTGAGGCCCCGCCGCGCCGGCACGCGTTGTGGAGTGGGGAGGTCCATGCACATGTTCGCGAGCATCTCCGCCGATCGCCCATCCGGAAGGCGCCCCCAGCGCACGAAGAGCTCGCCCACGCTCGGCTTCTCTGCAGGGGCGTAAGCGAGAGGAGGGCGGGGCCCGAGGAGGCGGAGGGCTCTGTGGCACGGCGACCGGCCCGCACCCACGTAATCGAAGTCGGGGCCATCTCGGCGGGCCCACACGACGCCCTTGCTCGAAAGGGCGCGGAGGGCAGCGGCGGCGGAGCGCATGTCAGCGGCCGCGCGGGGCTCGGTGCCCGGGGCGGCGGCGAGGTCGAGGACCAGCTCGGCAGCTCGCTCGTTCGGCAGCTTTGCAAAGTCTGGCCCGGCGGCCGCAAGCACGACGTCTCTACATGCCCTCACAGCCGCATCAATATCAGGCGGCACGGGCTGGGTGAAGAGAACCTGCGCGGGGTCGGCGGCGGTCCGCAGCAGCGCGTGGGCGGGCGCACGAAGTCGGCGGGGGCCTTAGCAATGTCGCGGAGGGGCCGTCCCTGAACGGTGATGCTCGCCGGGAGCAGATCGAAGTCTGAGGTGGCGGCACGCTGCTGTGTGACAAGGAGTACGTGAAAAGCGGAGGAAGGTACGCGCCTGAGGAGGAGAGGATGAGCCAGTCGCGGCCACGATCTTGCAATTGCTCCGCAATTGCGACGCTCGCCTCCAACGACGCTTGCCACGCCGTCCCGCCCCCCGGAAGCTCGTACAACCCCTCAAGGAGCGTCAGCTCCTGGACGTAGAGCTGCATTGAACGGGGTACCTGGTAACCGAAGAAAAGCGTCAAGATGAAGTTCCGAGTTTTTCTGCCACCTTCGTCGAGAGCGTCGGTGCCAATTGCAAGGAGCGGGCCGGAATGCACGGAGTACCGTCAAGCACGGCGTGGATACAGTCACAGGAGTGGACACCCCTGGCCTCCGCAACGACGTCAAGGAGTTTGAGGAAGCCGACCAGATCGTGCTGGTACTCCGTCCGCTCCTCCTCGCTTACAAGGATGCGTATCCACGATTTCTCCATGGCGGATGCAAGCTTGCGGCGATACTCTTTGGTCCCGTTTCGTGCGATGCGCTTCACGTTCGACACAGCCAGGCGACCTGCAAGGCCCCCGTCCCGTAGCAGTTCTTGCACGCATCTCCGCAGCACCGCGGACTCCTCAAGGTTTTCAGGAAACGGTGGCTCGCGTGACTCCTGTCGACGAGGCGAGGCGGCCCTAGACGCCCGTGGGCGGCCGTCAGGCCTAGGCGTGCTTGCGCAGCAGAGCGGGCAGCGAGGCGGACCGTGCCCATGCACCGAGTAAGAAGCTCCCCGGGGCGGCGAGCTCGGAAAGACGCTCGGCATCCACACGGCCTTCCACGTAGCCGTAGCCCCCTCCACTTGGCGCAACGGGCAGCGCTGCCGAGATGCGCCCACCGGCAGATGCCAGCACCCCGCACGCTGCTGCAATCTCGCCGACGAACGCGGCGCGTACCGGGCCTGCCAGCGGCCGAGGGAGCGGCCACGAAGACGCGGCGGGGGCGAGTAATAGGAAGCGAGTCATATTATTTGGGCTGGACTGCACTCCACGCGCGTAGATCGCCAGCTTCGCGGCCTGCGCTGCATGGAAGCTCGCCAAAGCCGCTGCATCGTCCTCGGCCGCTGCCCTCAGGGCGGCGAGGCTCGTGCTTTCCACCTCTATACGCTGGGCGCTGGGCAGATTCTTCCTTATCCAATCCTCGCACTGTGCGAAGGCCATCGGATGAGAGAGGAGGCGGCTCACGCCGTCTAGCGCGGTCCCTGGCCTGCAGTCAGATCAGATCAGCTCTGGCCTCGCCTGCCTCCGCGATTACCTTGCGCAAACGACGAATTCAATGGGAACCAGCGCTTCACGCACAGCGCGTAGTCGGCCGGGCGCCTCCCGTGCTAGAGCCGTAAGGGTGGCAGGGACGAAGCCCGCCTCAGAGTTCTCGAGAGGTACGAGACCGAGGTCCGTGCTCCTCCCGATCGAGGCCGCAACCTCTCCAATCGATCCCAGCGTGATAAGATCGGCACCGAGTTCTCGCGCGAGCGGTGAGGCGGCCTGCTCCCAGCCACAGCCAGTTAGCGATATGTCGCCGACCTTCTAGTTAAACCGCGCTAGCTGTGCTGCCCGTCCCTTTAGCTAAACCAGCGGGACGCGGCGCGACGGACCTCGTGGGAGAAGGAGCCTTCAGGTCCAAGGTATGCAAGCCTGGGCGGCATCGCTTGAAAACAGCTTCGATTGAAAGAAAGCCCGTCGTGCGTGCGGGGCGCTGGATCGAGCGTCCACGGCGTCGACCAGGCCGCCTCAAGCTACTCTGGGCGCATGCACTGCACTGCGAACGACGACACGACTACACGCCTGCCCGCTGCAGCGCTCCGAATGGCGACGTGCAGCCGCGGCGCAGCGCTTTCTAACTACTGCACGGCTGCGCGAGCGGCGCGTGTGTGCTGGAGACCGCTGGTATGGGCCTCGAGCGATGCAGCGCGTGCGGTTGGACTGGGTGACGCCGACTCGATGCGAGCAGCGCGAGACGAATTTGGACCCGTACCCTGGATGCGGCTGCTTCGGCGGTGACGTGCAAGCCGCCCACGGCTCAGCGACGTCCTCGGACGGCGGCCTATCGCTCGGGAAGGAGGGCTGGGCCGCGCTGCGACGAGGCGCCTCGGAGGGCGTGCGACGAGTTTCAAAAGCTGTCAGCGCCGAGGACCTGAGCGGCCCAGCGGCCGAGCAGCGGCCGAGCGGCCCAGCGGCCGAGCAGCGGCCGAGCGGCAGATTTCACGTAGCGTATAGCGCATAGCGTGCGTTACATGGACGCCTACCACATCCTCGAGCTAATCGGCGAGGGGAGCTTCGGCAAAGTTTACAAGGCGCGTGTGCCGAAGCGCCCGCTGCTGGACGGTGAAGCTTACGCTTGTATCGTACACGTCCGACAGGGCCGACGGAAAGGGAGCGGGCAGATAGTCGCGCTCAAGTTCATCGCTAAGCATGGCAAGAGCGAGAAGGACATTAAGAACTTGCGGCAGGAGATTGAAATCTTGCGCGGCTTGAACCACGAGAACATCATTCTAATGCTCGATTCCTTCGAGACCAAGAACGAGTTCTGCGTTGTCACAGAATACGCTCAGGTTGCGCAACCCACCAGTCTGCTCGCCAGCTTCGCTTCTTTGACAGGGCACGGCCTCAGGGGGAGCTCTTTGAGATTCTCGAGGACGATCACAGCCTTCCCGAGTCCGAGGTCCAGAAGATCGCCAAGCAGCTTGTCAAGGCTCTGTACTACTTGCACTCGAATCGCATCATTCACAGAGACATGAAAGTGAGTGTTTCTGTCAGTCTACAGTTGATTAATTTTCTTTTTTCTTTTGGGGGTTTTCTCACTGAAGCATTATTCCTGTGTTTCACTACGTTCCTTGTATGCATACCTTCGTTCGGTCTGCTAAGCCTTCGTTGCAGCCGCAGAACATTCTCATCGCAGCCAACGGCACAGTTAAGCTCTGCGACTTCGGCTTCGCTCGCGCTATGTCGTGCAACACAATGGTGCTTACCTCAATCAAGGGTTCGTACTCAATCTCCACGTTCTCGTTCCACCCCTCGCGTATTCAAGCTTTCACAGGCACTCCTCTCTACATGGCACCGGAGCTTGTTCAAGAGCAGCCATACAACGAGAAGGCCGACCTCTGGTCTCTTGGTGTCATTCTCTACGAACTTTTTGTTGGGCAGCCACCATTTTACACGAACTCGATCTACTCCCTCATCCATCTCATCGTCAAAGATCCTGTGAAGTATCCCGATAACATGAGGCGTGTCTTCCTGCAGTTTTGTCACTGTCGATGCCTCTTGACACGATCATGTAGCCCGCAGTTCAAGAGCTTCCTCAAAGGTCTTCTCAACAAGGCCCCACAACATCGGCTCGCGTGGCCCCAGCTTGGCGACCACCCGTTTGTGAAAGAGACTGAGCAGGACAGGCACGCCTTCGGCCCCAGAACAGTCAACACACGCCTGATTCCGCTTTCCTCGCAGGATTGAGTGGTCACGACGGCACGAACCACCCCCGCCGTGGCGTGCGAATCAGTTCGACGTGTTTCCCGACTTTCCACGCACATTGCCATCCAGTGCACCCTCCAGTCTCTCCACCACACCCCACGCGCAGGCTCTCACATCAGAACCATCTCCGTCATCCACTTCCGTAAACGCTCAGCTTCGCAGTTCTCTTATCTTATCCTGACGGCGAACGCAGGTCAAGAGTAATAAAGCAACCACCCCAACTTCCGCGGGTTCCACACGCCCTGGTGTCCGGAAGCCAGCCACAGCCGCGGCTGCATCTCCCAGCGCCCAACCAGCATCAGCCGCACCCCGCTCTTCTCCCGCGCGACCCCAGGCTGTGAGCGCCGCATGTCTCCCTATGCTATTGTTGAATCTGATTTCTCGCAGGTGCCTGCAACGGATGCGAAGGCACCTCGAACCGCTCCTGCTGCCGTGGCTCGACGCCCTGGAGTTCCGGCCCTTGGTGGTACAGCACCACCTCCAGCGCCCTCACCTTCAGGAGCCCACAGCGTCAAGTCGTCTGCTCTTCCGCGCACCGTCAGCACTACGAGTGCTGGCTCTGCGGGTGCTGCGCCTTCAGGTTCGCCGCGCGATGCACCAGGCTCTGCATCGAAGGCCACTTCTAGGGTGCGCCTTTCCCACATGTACGCCGTATCATTCTGTCGGCATGTGTCTCACCGTGAATACAGCCAGCCCAGAGTCCTCCATCACGCATGGCTGTGGTGCAACCCTCGCAGCCTGCTCCTGAGGACAAATGGACGGAATTTGAGATTACTTCACAAGAGGAGCCGGGATCCACACGTCTTCGAAGAGATCGAGCTCTTGGCGTGCGCATCATCGAGTTTATCACGGTGCGTGCCAGCAGGCAGTCATGTGGCGCTCGTTTAACCAGATCGGTAGAGTGCCCCTGAAGGATTGCGGAATGGAGGCTCGGTGTACAAATCTTCCCTGTGCTCTGTGCTTCGCCTCGTCACGAACCTGCTTGCCTTGGGCAAGCCTCCCGATGATCCTGCCCTCGACGTGCTTGCCAGCGCTCCGAACTTGCCCTCACTCCTGTTATGCCTGCTCAAGGCTGCTCTCAACGTGCCAGTGGATGCCGCATCTCCGGACGTCATTTGCGAGGTAGTACGATGTGTCGGCGTTGTGGCAGAGGTATCGTTCTCCTCCGATGGAGGGTTCAGAGCACCCCCGGTTCCCGCAGTCTACGCCAACGCATTCTTCCCTCTCCTTCACCGCCTCTGTGTTTATCCACATGATTCCACACTTGCTGTGCAAGAAGAATCCCTCACCGTGCGTCCTAGCATTCTTTCATGACCCTCAATGACTGCATTTCTCACAACAAGAAGCAGTGCGTCTCGGTATTGCTCCATCAGGCAGGCAGTGCTGTGTTCTCGTCCCGCCCCCTTTTCTTGCAGCTTGTCGACCCAACGTAAGTTTTGCCATAGCACGCTTGATCAATCTGCACTGACATAAAGACAGTGTGCGCGTACCATCTACGCTGGTTGCTTGCCTTCAACAGCCTGATCGCGTTGCGATTGCTGCTCTCAAGGCGTTAGCACACCTCCTTCAGACCCCGCCTGCCAACGGCGCGAATCCACGTGCTGTTGTTGATGTCCTGCCGTTCCCCTATCCACCTCGTGATGACCCAGCCACGGCGAATGGAGGATCTGAGACAGCCCGGCCATCTCTTCCGCCTTCAGTTGAACTCCAAGACCGTGCCCTTGATGTGGTTGTACGTTATCTGTTCGCCCCAAAGGATCGTCTCCTAATGAACATCCGGCTACAGGTTGGATCTGCTGTTGCGGACGAGCTGTTGCAGCGCAGTGCTCTCCAACGAGTCTGTGAGCTTGTTCGCTCAGAGGCCCGCCTTGCAGCCGTACAGGTGCAACCACGATTGGATTCCCTATCGTCTCGGCGAGGCCAGTATCGATGCTTGCGTAGGTGCTGCTACATGTTTGTCGAGCATCAGCAAGATGCGCGGAGGAGCTTGCTGCGAGTGGTTCATCAGTTGACACCCTTGCCGCAATTGCTGCACGGCCATCAGATGCAGAGGGACCACAATCTCAAGCATGTGCAATGCTCGTTCTTGCCGCAGCTTGTCAGGGGGTCCCTGGCCTGGCAGCACGGCTGTCATCTTCGCCTGTTCTCGGGCCCTCTGCAGAAGGGATTGTGGCCCACGTCATTTCCCCATCACCTTCAGCTCGATCACCTCAGTCCCCATTCCATCTTCTCCCTGCCGCAGCTGCTTGCGCTCTTCTCACCCACCTTGTTGAAGCTGCGGAAGCAAATTCCTCTTTGCCCCCTCTTACGCCATTGCTCATCGAATCCCGCTTTCTGTCTGCTCTTCGTGATCTCTTCTCGCTGCGAAATTCCTCTGGACAATCCCCTCTTCAGCTCATGACCCGTCTGGAAGGCACCTGTTTCGGATACCCTCTCACTGGCGCCTTGGACGGCCCACTTGCCCTTCTGAAACGCCTGATCTCGAGAGGTGGGCCAACTGCAGTTGAGCGCATCCTTGATTCAGGCCTTTGGCCTCTTCTGTGCAGTGCGCCTTCGTACCTCATGAACTCCATGGGCCAAGCATCTCTGAATGCTTTCACAGGGGAGCTCAAGGCACTCGGCCCCGCATCTGAAATTTCTCCCTCGGGGCTCCTTACAGCTGTCAAGACGGTGTATGATGTTGTGTCCAGGGTGCGCCAGTTCGTGCACCCGAATGGCTCGAATTTGAACGAGTTTGCAGCCGATCCCCGGGGCCGTCCAACTCCTCCTGCGGGACGACCTTCTCCGCTCTCTGGTTGCTCTTTTGAGAGAAGCTCGGCTTAGGCGCATACTGCAGTGGCGAACCTCGGCACATGGCCGAGGAGCTGCAGTGCAGCTCTTGCAACAAGCTGTTAGCGTCCTCTACGTTCCTCTCGCAAATGCTGTTGAGGAGCAGCTCTTTGCAACCGTGCAGCAGGCATGCCCTCTTATTCATTTCACTTCTCCTGAACTTGTGAACACCTCTCACGGAATCCCTGCAGGAGATGTATGCACAGCAGCTTGTGCAGCACCTGGTTGCAGCTCTTCCCCTTATTCCCGTTGAATACGCCGATCTGCCCGTTGGTGTGCAGCGACCTTCATAAGAAGTTGGGCCTTTCTAATGCGAATCCCGCTAGGTCTGCTGTCGCGGCTTGTGCTGGGCGGAAACCAGTTCGCTGTCCAATTCTCGCAAGCTGGAGGCATTTCTGGACGGATCCTTGGGCCTCTCTTAGACACGGCACGCTCACCAAGTTTAATTGTGGATACTCTGTTGATCATTTCCCAGGTGCGCCTGCTGATATGTTTTGCTTGAGCTCCACTGACTGCTGGCAGCTTGCCCGAATCTCCAAAGAACATTATGAGCCTATTCACAAGTATGATGTGTATTCCCCTTGTCTGTGCTCTGTTGCGAACTGGCAGTGTTTGCAGGGCGGAGCTCTACCAGGCATTTGGTCGGTTGCTGAATCACAGCGACCCAGGAGTCCGCGCTAAGGTTCCAAATTTGGGGGATTTCTTTTTGTAGCTGCTTGTTGTTGAGACCTGCACTGCAGGTTTGCAACCTCTTGGGCAATCTTTGCCGGCACTCTGCCTTCTTCTATGATGCTCTTTTGAGGTCTGCTTGGTTTTCTTCTGCAGTAATCTTCGCCATGCACATGATCCCTGGCAGGCACAACCTTCTCTCCGACCTCATCGAGAGGTGTCAGGATCCTGACCGCTCCACTCGAAAGTTTGCATCTTTTGCAATCGGTGCACTTCAATGGTCGCTCGGCCTGTCATCGCCGTGAGCTCTTTGCAGGCAATGCCGGCTTTCACAATGACAGCCTGTACGATGCACTGCGCCCCTGCATTCCTGCCCTTGTTATTCTCCTCAAGGTGCTTAGCAATAGCTGCACAATCCTCGCTTGATTCAAATCGATGGACTAATGTGTCTCTTGCCAGGATTCTGAGGAGAAGACTCGAGCCAATGCAGCTGGTGCCCTCGGGAATCTTGTGAGGAACTCTTCGGCCTTGTGTGGAGATCTCCTACGCTCTGGGGCTGTGATGCAGCTCATGCACACACTTCAGGCACGCTGTCACACCCCTTCATACCATCTCATGGCTTACGCTTCACCTCCAGGACGATGGATCCCCAAAGAAAATCGCCCTCTTTTCTTTGGGAAACTTCTGTGCTTACGATGAATGCCGTGATTTCCTCTTGGCGGTGCATTTCATCGTGCTTTCATTAGCTGACAATTCGCTCAAATGTGGAATGCAGAATGGCTTCCGGCAAGTGATCGAAGGGATGTCTGCGATGGACGATCCAGTCGTACAGAAATACATCTCCCGCATCCAAAATAAGCTCGGGCGAGTCGCAAGTGCCCGTGGCCCATCCCCCTCTCCACATAACAGTAGATCGTAGAAGATCACCCGTTATGTGCATTTCAGATGTAACTCACACGATGTCTGGACTAGCTGTTCTGACTAGCAGTGTCCGCTGAGGAATCCAAGGGCTCTCTTGGATAGGCAAATCGACGTCCAGTACGACTCAGCGATAGCCGGACAGCCGCTGAGCGCTAGCACTGATTCGATAGCTGGGCACTGCGGCAGCCAGGCCCTGAGGGCTAAGCCTCAATGGCCAGCCCCATTAATTATAAAGCCCCTGCCCCCATGCTATGATATCGATGGCCAGCCTCAGCTCTCAGAGATCATCGGATCCGCATTGCAGCCCATTTCAAAAAGTTTGCTGCCCAAATCCAAATTTAAATCAAACTTTGAAAGCCTGATCAGTTGCGCATGCATGCGCAGTGCATGTGCACGTGATCATGAGCCCCGATTTTAGCCAGCTGCCAGCTGTGTACTACGCCTGTCTCTTTGCTCCCAACCGATGCCCCCATAGGAAGGCGGATCCTGGTCGTTTCGCATCGTACAGCTTTGTACCTCTGCCAAACAAGTGGGAATCTATTTGTGCCCTCATCGACAGTGTCGGTGCCTCTGGAAAGGCCAAGGAGGGCGAAAAATCGAAGGAAGTGGAGGGCAAGCGTGACGCCTCCCGCCTCCGCTCCCTCCTTCTGAGTCTCAAGCACAACCCGGCCCGCATCTAGTTAATTTTGAGTACTCAATCAGCATTTGGACAGCGCTGGAGCCTCAAATCAAATCGCAGTCCATTCTTGACTGGACAAATTCGTCGATGCTAGAGTCATGACAAATTCGTCGATGCTAGATTTTGAGCTTACGAGCTTGAGATTTTCAAAACTGAAGTGGCCAGTGTGGGATGTTACCTGCGTTCAGCGTAGAACGAGCTAGCTAGCTGTGTACTACGCCTGTCTGGGCTACGCGTAGGAAGGTGCGGCCCTCGCCGTTGCCGGCCCGGCCGTTCCCCCCCGAGGCCCGTAAGGGGAGTAACGCTCCACCCCCGCACGGCCTAGGCCGCGCACGTGTCGTGTGCAGCATCGCGTCGTCGTTCTTGGGCGGTGGGAGTTCCTGCAGGCCCGGCGGGGCCGGGACCCGTCGGTAGCCTGCGGGGGGGCGGCGCACGCGGAGGGGGGTCAGATCGGAATTGAAGCGCCCTGAAATCGAAATCGAAATCGAAGGCGCGCACTCAGGGAAAGCGCGAAAGCGCGATCCCTCCCTGGTCGATTCTGCAGGGCGGCGGAAGCGTGCAGAGGGGGGTCAGCCAGCGCAGGCGAAATCGGAGGCGGGCCGGGCACCCAGGGGTTCCCGGAGTCCAATCCACGCTCCGCGAGGGTAGATTGGCGGGCCTCCCAGTGCGAGCGCCTGCTCGCGCGGGGTTGACCCAAGGGCATTCCAACGCAGGCGGCGCGTTGGGTCAGCGCGGACCTGGGCGGTCGCGATCAAGACTGCCAGGCTCGTACGTATACATATGTACACTAGTACTGAACAGCAACCTCGAGCTCTGATTCCAAGACGTCGACTGACTCATTGAGCTCGAAACATTTATGCAATAGCGAAACCCGCGAAGACGTGAAATATTCCGAAGTTCCCAGCCAAGTCGCAATCTTCACCACTCTGGCACGGCTGGGCCAGGAACGAAACGTACGAATTCGAACAACGAAAACGAAAACGAAAACGAGTGCACGCCCCCCTTCAGAGGGCCCTGCCTGCGTCGTCCGCGGCTTGTCGCCCCCGTAGGTAGCACCGCCGCTTCTAGCCTGCGTTGTCCCCGGCTAGTATGCCAGTGTTATCAATGTGCAACTCAGCGGATCATATCCGGACATCATGCATATATATGAGCGTCGGATCCGGAGACTCAGTGACTCGGACTCGGGAGTCCGAATTGTCGACGCTGCACGGCGCCGCCCCTTGCAGTTGTACTTGAACACTCTCAAATTGTCGACGCTAGCTATATAGCGCGCTCAGCGGCTCCCCGAGTCCCCTCGCCGACAGTCGCCGCACCTGCAATCGCTGCAGATTGAGATCACACACCGAAACGCTCACCGAACGGGATCGCCTCACAGAGGCCCAGGGGCTGCAGACGCTGGACGGAGCTATGCACGTACGCAACTCGCAATCTGCCGCTCGGCCGCTGCTCGGCCGCTGGGCCGCTCGGGTCCTCGGCGCTGGGAGCTTTTGAAACTCCGAGGCTCGTCGCACGCCCTCGATCCGAGGCGCGCGCCTCGTCGCAGCGCGGCCCAGCCCTCCTTCCCGAGCGATAGGCCGCCGTCCGAGGACGTCGCTGAGCCGTGGGCGGCTTGCACGTCACCGCCGAAGCAGCCGCATCCAGGGTACGGGTGCAAATTCGTCTCGCGCTGCTCGCACTCGCATCGAGTCGGCGTCACCCAGTCGAACCGCAAGCGCTGCACCGAGGCGCATAGCAACGGCCCCAGCACACGCGCCGCTCGCGCAGCCGTGCAGTAGCTAGAAAGCGCTGCACCGAAGCTGCACGTCGCCATTCGGAGCGCTGCAGCGGACAGGCGTGTACGTAGTCATTTACAGTGCAGTGCATGCGCCCAGAATAGCTTGAGGCGGCCTGGTCGACGCTGTGGACGCTCGATCCAGCGCCCCGCACGCACGACGGCTTCCCTTCAATCTTGAAGAATGATCGAGCTCGTTGTTGAGATCGTTGTCGTTGCGGTCGTATGCTGTGTCCTCACGTTCTACTACAGCGAGCCGCGGCTGCCTACATATCTTGCCACTGTCGTCGCGGCGAGCTGGTTCTTTTCGTTTTCCACGGTTGCATTCGCATCAGTGGACCTCCAGGGCGTTATCGACGGCCGTGCGGTCCCACAGGTTACTCCCGATGAGCTCGCCAACTCGACAATTCTCACGACCTTGTGGCTCATTGTGTACTGGACTGTCATCGTCCTCCAACTAGGGATCATCTCCTTCATGACGGATTACATCCAGGCTGGGGAGTTTAACTGGCGTGGGCGATGCATGTACGCTTTGAAACAGAACGTGATCTGGCTTATCGGGGGCATTGTTGTCTTGGCGCCGTTCTTCCTCTGGATCCTCTTCACGGGCCGAATGTCACTCGACCGCTTTATGGGCCTCATTTATGCGCTTAGCTACCTCTTCAACCTCTTGCTCGTCGTCGTGCTCTTTGGCCATGGCCTTGTTGACTTCCCCAAGTCTCTCTGGTACAATGGGAGTCTTAGCACAAGGCTGAAGCGCATTGAGTACAAGGTACAGCCCAGCTTTGTTGCGCGCGAATTCTCACATTCCATAACTTTCACTCTGCAGGTCATGCTCACTTCAATGAATTTAAACAAGGCAGACTCGGATCTCGAAGAGCTGGTTGCTGAGCTGTCGGCGTACATACAGCTTCTCGAGGCTCGCGATCAAAACCTCCAGGTTCGCTTGTCCGACGTGCTTGAGTGAATCAAACTCACGATTGCAGGTTTTCGTGAACAAAATTGTGGCAAGGCTCCCAGAACAGTATCGACCGCGCGCAGGCGCACGAGATGATCGTTTCAAGGAGATCGTGGGCGCAAGCGAAAGCAAGCTTGCGGACTTGCACCGGCGAGTCAAGTCAGCTGCAGTTCTTTGGTACAAGCTTGATCGACAGTACCGCAACCTCATCGACAAGGCAATCAGCATCGAGGATGTGCTTGACAACAAGCGCCGTGGTCCGGGGCCGTTCAAAGCTCTGCAGCGACCAGAGCGGGAAGGCGATTTCGGTCTCTTCCTCGACAAGATGGAATGGTGGTGGCGCTGCTGGATCAAACCCGTGGGTTCGTGAACCCCCTGCACATTCGTCACACAGGCCTTAAGATTATTCAGGCTCGCGTATACTCTCTGTGTTCTTTATGGGCCTCTCGTTGCTCATGCTTGCCTCGGAGGCATCTACGCCGTTCGCTGGGATCTCTGTCTTCTCCATGATTATTTCCAAGCCTCTGCCGTCCTACGCTTTGCAAGTCCGTAAGACTTCTTCTGTTCCGTCATTGTATATCGTAACCTCCATCCACAGCTCCTTGCAATCTTCATCATGAGCTACATGTGCCTTTGCATCCACGCCGGCCTCTTCAAGATGAAGGTCTGTTACATACGTTGAACTCCACATCACTTTCGGGGCTCTGATAGCAGTTGCAGTTTTTCAATACTTACGACCTGCTACCTGGGAACTCGGACGGTTGGTCGCTTCTCATGAACGCGTATCTCTCCCTGAAGGTCGTTTGGCAAATTTGCGCTGTGTATTCTTCTTCTCGTCTCCTGTGCTCATCGCAGCCCACTCTAGGTGATTGCGGCATCCACATTCCACTTCTACACGCTTTTCAACATCACTCGAGAAACAGCTGCTTACCAGGTCTGCTGAAGGCGTTCTAGTTGCTCCATCTCGTAACACGATCTGTATCGAGCAGGCTATTCTCCGGCCCATGGACGAAGCGATTGCAGCTTTCAACTCGTGGCTTCCGTATCTTGTGTGTACGATTGTGCTCATCTCCGCACTCCTCACCTTCCTGGGCGCCTTCGGCAAGCTCTCGGAGTACCTCCGCCTGAAGTTTTTGCAGGCGTGCCACTTGCTGTAACGTATTTTGCGTGAAGCGCTTATTCCACACAGGTCGATGAGGAGTACAGTGCACAACTCATGTCCCGTGGTCGGGATATCGTACGCTCTGCAAGACAGCGGCGCGAGGCTAGGGCAGCGCAAGAAAAGCTCTATGTGAGCGCGTTGCGTATGGAATTTGTATGTTTGATTGTCCTAGCTCATGCATCCCTCCAGGTGAAGCGCCCTAGTGATCAGGTTGGTGCTGCTGGGATTGGTCTTGCTTCACCAACTGGTGGTGCTGGGATTCCAGCCCCAGCACCACCGTCTGATACGGAGGCGGTCTCGATGGTTTCTGCTCCTCCTTATAGTCCTGTGCACAACTCTTTCAATCCGGGCACCAGCTCTGGTCTTCGGCCTCCAGGGCCACCATCAGTCGAGTCCTCCGTTGCGAGCACAGATGGGCATCTCGCTGCAGCCCCGTTTGTCATCGCCAGACGAGCTTCGTCCGATGCCCTGGATGTAGAGGCCACCGGCGCCTCTCCAGTGTTGAAGGAGCGCCCTCTGGCAGGGAACAGCAGGTTTTCATGGGCTGTCAGGCCACGTGCCTCGGAAGCAACCGTCAAGCTCGTTGAGAACATGCGCCGCAGTGATCTGGGCGATCCAGATGCATCCAACCCCCGAGCTTCAGTCCCGATGCCCGTGGCACCCGAAGACCCGGATGACAATGTAATGGAGAGTGCAAGGCACATTGCTCGCTCAGTATCAAACAAGCTATTGCAGGTGTCCGAGCCTCTATCCCTCCTTTGCCCATTTGACTCGCCCCAGGTCGTCGGTATGAGAGGCACGGACCCCGCAAGTACGATGCTGCCACGCCCATGATTTCATCCTCGTGTGTGTACCAAACCATGTGATTGAGGGGGGGAGGGGGGGGGAGGGGGGAGGAGGGGGAGGAGGGAAGGGAGGGGGAGGGAAGGGGGGGGGGGGGGAGGAAGGGGGGGAGGGGAGGAGGGGGGGGGGGGGGGAAGGTGGGGGAGTGTAGGTTGGGAGGGGAGACGTTAATTTGCACACGTTAGTCTCCATTACATTGCTCTCCGACTTCCTGAACTGCACCCCCCAGAGGACCCGCACCATGGCCAGCCCTATGCCCCCGACCCGCAGGTGGGAGGAGATGGCGGCTGAAAGCAGCATCCGAGCTAGAGCACTCTGGGACCTGCAGCTGGCACCTGCCCCTCGCGGACCCCGCCTCCCAACGTCCCCCAAATGCCAAGGCCTGCTTGCGATTGGCGGCATGTCTTAAGCTTAAATATGATTATACATACTCTCCTTCTTGGGGACGGTCCCTAGCTCGCTGCCACGGTGCGGGAACAGCGGGGCCTACTTTGGAACGCAATTACCTCCAGTTTCTCAACAACATAACACAGTGCGTAGGCTGCCTTTGGACGGGGTCTTGCAGATGGGGTAGTTGACCCTCTGCTGTGGAGGGATCAGTCAGGCGGGCTGACAATGGTCTGTTTTTCCCCATTGAGGGTCCGGGTCAGGCGTCGCCGGGTTCCAAAACAGAGTTATAGCTAGCTGTGGTGTGAAGGGCGAGGCGCCTATGCTTCGATCACGAGAGTAGCCATCACGATGTTTGATTGCTGGATGGTCTATACTTCGATCTCTCCTCCGACAATATCGCGATTGCAAAGCGGGCATTTTGATCGGATGAGAAGCCATCTGTCTATACAGGCCTGAACGTACAGGTAAGCCCAGATCTGTAAATAGCATGTCGAACGCTTAGGTTGATATGGAAGATATGAAGCACCTGATGGAAGAAATGTGTACACGGGAGCTTTCTTAATGTTTGCCCATCCGAGTATTCCTCGAGGCACATGACACACAAGGCATCATCGGGCGCCATCATCCCCACCTCGTACTTCAAACTAGGAAGCAGGTCAATCTGGTTTCGGTTAGCTTGCTGCAAAACCGAAAAAATTCAGCGAAATGCACAGAACGGCATGCTCAAAAAAGGTCGCGCCTGTCCAGGTTGCGGAACGTGCTCAGAGAAACGGCTCAGAAGCACAATCACAAGTGGCATGCACAAGCATACTGAAAGCAATAAGATGGCTGGAAGTGCCAGGAGCACCAGTGTCTGAAAGTGATAACGCGTGTGTATATCTGAAATGCAAGTGATGTAAGCAAGAGTGGGACCACTCACCACGGCAATGAGCACGATGCAAAGCGAGTAGAGAAGATTGCGGTTGTTTTCTCTCACAACCCACACGAGGCCCGTGGCCAACCAGGCGAGGTAAAAGTACGCTAGACATCTCCTGCAAAACTTAAAAGAGTGCTTGAGCTTTGAAGAAATCTGATGTTCCCTGGGCTCCCTCCCCTCACTCGAGTCTTGGAGGGCCGGAGAAAAAAAGACCGCCAGATCAAAAGAAACTCCGACAACTTGAGCGCATGCCTGCAAGATCAATCAAGATCAATCGCGAACATCAGCTTGAATGTAAGCAAGAATGGTTCACTCGAACGAGGATCCAGGTTCGGAGTGGTTGTGAGAAATCGCTGTCCCAGCTGACGATAAGGATGGGAATTTGAATTGCGACCTCTGATTCGCAAGATTCCTCTTCAGCTCTTGAAGTACATTAGATTACGATATTCTCTTACGCAATCAAGCGGACCCACAAAGACGTGAATAATGCCGAGCCTGCACCCGCAAATAATAGTTTCGTGAATTTCCTGCACCAAGTCGAGGCTGGATACGGTTAACCCGCACCACGTCGCGATCTTCACCACTCTGGCGCGTATGGCCGCAGACATGTTTGATCGCGCTAGGCTCGCCGCTTGGCTCGACGTGTTCGATGAAGCCGGCCGGGCCTGAGGAGCATGCCCCGCTCCGCCGCCAGGGGCCTGCATCGCCCTGCAGGCGTTTGAGCACCTGTAATCGACTGCAGACGCTGGACGGAGCTATGCACGTACGCTACTTGCAATCTGCCGCTCGCTGCTCAGGTTTTCGGCGCTGAGAGCTTTTGAAACTCGTCGCACACCCTCCGAGGCGCGCGCCTCGTCGCAGCGCGGCCCAGCCCTCCTTCCCGAGCGATACGCCGCCGACCCTTTCGTTGAAACAACGGAACCGCCTAGCTGCCCGTCCCTTTAGAAACCAGCGTGGTGCGCCGCGGCTGTGTGCAACTGGCGGATACTGTGTACGGAGGCCCTTCCTCACAGAGTACAGGCGGCAGGCCTACTTCAACTTGAAGGACTCGGGGGGTATCGAAACCCGCGGCATCCAATGCACGGTTGAGCTACGCAGCGCAGCGGGCTGCTTGCTTGCTATTAATAATAGTGCTGCCCAAGCCCTCTCAGCCTTACGCGCACCGCCGGCGCGTGGCTGGATGAGACACGAGGAACTGCGCTGGCGAGCGCTGCCCAGAAGTGATCCTTGGCCGCATCCGCGATCAGGTAACTCGAAGAACTTGTCTAGCTAGGCTGCGGCTGCTGCACCGCCCTCCCGCACGTCCTTGTTATTGACCGTTCATCTCGCCCCGCTCTGCAGCGGCCTCGTTTACAGAGCTCGGCGATGGCAGAAGAGGTGCGCATGCAAGTTCTACTTGAAAGCGCGCGGAATTATACCGATTTTTGCAGTTCTCTTGTTCGGAGGCGGTGCCAATCTTTCTGTGTCGTTCGGGGCTTTTTTGATCCTGCAACCTGAGTGGTGCTTGCAGGAACTTCGACTGTCTGCTTCTCTGATGCGTTTGTCTTGGATACTCTCGAGTGGGAGTGGGAATCCGTAGTGCTTAGCGGACACGTACCGGAACCAAGGTCGTCACTGCGCAAGCACAAGACGCATTTCTTTGTTCTCTTCCTGAGTTTGCCGTAGATCATATCACACCTGCACAAAAATTGGCCCTGAGCGGTTTCTTCTGGTATGGGTTTGAATCTCTCTGCCTTGATGGTTGATGACGACGTTGCACACACAGATTGGCGGCTGCAACGACACGGTCTGCTACAGCGAAATATACCTCTTAGATCTAAAGAAGAGGCGATGGGATGTCGTTCAGACGAAAGGCCCCCGCCCCCCCCCACTTTGTGCGCACTCTGCTGTCTTCTGGGCAAGCACCCAGCAGCTTGCAGTGGTTGCTGGTTGGGACGGCTCGGACTTCCACATGGGTTTGCTCCCACAACTTCATTTGCCTGCAGATGGTAATGAAGATGTTTTTCGAAGGTCCCTTCATCTTGAATGTCAAGACGTGGCGGGTAAATGTTCTTCTCAATGTGCACACTTGTCGATTGACAGCCGCTCTGCCAGTGGCAGTCGGCTCCGCGGCACCAGGGAGATGCTGTGCCCAGAACCCGGTGCTATTCTACTGCTGCAGGTGTGCCCCTGGTGCTTATTTGGAAGGCCCTTTTTGATTGTATTCCTGCAGGGCCCGATGGAAAACTTCTCTTGTACGCGGGCAGAGATAAGGACTCTAAACAGCTTGCCGATCTGTGGAGCTATGATTTAATGTCCGGATCCTGGACATCTCTGGAGTCTTCTGGCATGCAACCTCCAAGTCGCTCTGTTGCTGCCTCGGACTTCGTCTGTGGGCGTTATTTAGGTCTCTCGTTTTCCACATTTTACTTTGCTGTGACTTACATCATCCAGTGATTCAAGGCGGTCGCTTTAAAAACGAACGTCGGAACGACACGTGGGTGCTCGATGTTGGTGCACCGATGCCTATTTCTGAATGTTGATCTCTTGCTCACTGCTGGATGCACAAAGAGCACCTGCAATGGCGCCAGATCTCGCATTCTGGCTCTCGGACGCCACTGGGAAGAGCAGCTCACTCGCTTGTGGTGCTACCAAGTACCAAAGATGGTTTTACCAGTTTCTCTGTCGTAATTTTTGGCGGGTTTGTGCATTGTTCGCTCTTATTTATTGTCGAGCGTTATCTATTAATTCATGGACATGCAGGTATGCAGGCGGTGGCAGTTTCCTGGATGAGCTTTCCATTCTTGAAGGTACGAAGTTGCTTGATCGAGTTATTTTCGCCTCACTCCACTTCAGGACTTCAGTTGGAAGGCTCAGGGAGACCTAACAGAGTTGACCTAATCTGATTTTTTTTGCATTGCTTTTGGGTACTGATTCGTCCTACAGGGGTCACGACTCAAAAGGATTGTTGACTCAGACGACGAGGGAATTGAGGATCACGCTGCTCCAGTGAGAGATAATGTGATCACTCCAGCAACGAAGACAGAGCGACCCAAACGACAGCGTCTGAGGGCTGCTTCAGAGGAGGATGACACCGCAACTCCAGCGGGTGCTGGCGTGCCATCCACATCCCAGGACCGAGCTGCAGTCAGTCGAACCCCAAGGAGGCGAGCAGTTAACGGCCAGTCAGCTGTGCTGGATGTTGCCGCTTTTCGAGCGGAAATCGCGTCAACTCCGTGTGTCCACCACAATGGCCCTTTCGTACCAACCGAGCAACAATTAAGAACTGAGGTTTGCCTGAGCTACATCACGCTCCTTCAGTCTTCCTGATATCTTGCAGATTGCCCGATTGACGGGGACTCTGGAGAGCAAAGAAGAGGCCTTGAACCAGATGAAAGCAAGTCTGGGGGAGATGCAGCAAAGGTTCTTAGAATTGCACCGCACAAGAGTTGACGGAAATGATTAACATGTGCAATAGATTACGACAAAGCGAGAGCAACACGTTGGAGTTTCAGAGGCAGATTTCGGTTCGATTTAGCCCTACCTTGACATTTGATGCTGAGATCTGAGTTGTTATCAACAGGAAGCAGCTGCCACCGCAGCCATTACAAGTGCCCAGCACGCCAAGCACTCTCGGGAGAAGGAACAGCAAGTAGAGACGTTGAATGGGCAATGCTGAGGGTCCGACCATATTGAAGTCTCAGTGTCGTATTGCTGAGTGCAGCAATAGGTTAAAGAACTGTCCAACCTTCTGAAAGCGTCTGAACAAGAGGCAGAAGCGGTTCGAGTCCGGCTCTTCGCGTGAATGGCTTACCACCAACGCGATCTACAGGCAAATGCAAAGTACCTGACAGCTGCCGAGCAGCTGAAGCGTGCGAAAGCAGACAAGTTGTCTCTCGATGCTGAGGTACTCGTGGGGCTTACACGGTTGTGTCGACTTGCTACATTTCTGAGCGCCTGTACAGTGTGCCAGGCTTCGACAGTGTGCCGGTGGATCCTCACGTGAGATTGTGTCTTTGAAAGTCAGATACCCAAGCTTCCCGTCCAACCTTAAATCGTAATCGAAAACAAAAACGTCCAAGCCTCGAGCTCCCGTCCAACCTCAAAGAGACATCCTTCATCAAAATCCCTGAGTGTATGCTCCGTTGCAGGCCACCCTGGCGAAGGAACAAGAGCTCGTACTATCTCTACGCAACAGCCTAGAAAAGGCGATTTCTGAGCAGGTCCGTGTTCCGGCTGCAAAGATTCGCCCCATGTTCATGTTTTCCTGGTAGGGCAAGTCCCAGGATGTTCATAGAAGAGAACTCGCGACATTGCAGAATAGACTTCTCGAAGCAGAAGATCTTCTTCAGAAGGTTAGTAAGTACATTTTCACTGACAAGCGGCCTTCTTGCTTATGCCTCGTTTCAGGAGGCGCAATGTCACCGGCAGGAGCTTGCTGACCGTGATCGAGAACATCGTGCGGATCGTGAGCGGGAGAAGGCTGAATTTGCCAGGAGGGAGGAAGAACTGCGGAAGCAGGTCGGCTCTATATCTGAGACGCCTAAGACACGATGGATCTGATGACTGCCATGTCCAGGCACATGATGCGTATGAGGAGAGCGTACGCATTGAGCACATGTGGCGAGATCGATGCAACAAGGCAGGCGCATCTATCTCTAAAGTGACAACGATCTCAATTTTCGGCAGAATCGAGAGGAGAAACGACAGCTTGAAGAGGAGAAACGTCAGATGCAAGGTGACTTGTCTTCATTGCACCAGCAGTTGGCCAGCCTCCAGTCTGCACATTCCTCGGAGCTCGAGCAGATTCGTGCGTCCAGCGCAGCACAGGTTAGTGCACGGTTCGCATAACTATGATTCGGGACCAGCTGATCTCGCTCAGGCTGCCTTGAGTGCGCGAGAGTTGGACCGCTTGCGGTGACTGCCAGTGCCATGCATGTCTTACATTCCCTGAATCTCTGTGCGCAGATCGGCGCTTGCCGCAACAGAGAATAGCCGTAAAGCAGACGTTGCTCGTCTTCAGGTCAAGTCGTTCATGCCTTTTTACTTTCATTTGATTAAACGGCCGCACAGGATGCGGAGGCGAGGGCACATGCTGCTGCAGACTCGATTGGGTCACTTACCACTCTCCTCGAGACGCTTCGTGCATCCATGGTTCAGGCAGTTGATGGGGGGCGTGCTAGCATGACAGCAGTTGCTTCGATTGACCAGATTTCGGCCCCACTCTAGATCCGAAGCATTTCAGATACCGTACGACTCACACGATATCTGGACTAGCCCAGTAGCTGTTCGGACCCAGGCTGAGCAATCCATGGGCTCTCTCGGATAGGCAAATCGACGTCAAAATCGAAATCAAAACCGAGTAGTCGGAAATCGAAATCAAAGTCTATTCAATGATTGCTCTACCAGGCAGGCTTGCGTGCCTTGCCCAGCACTGCGGCAGGGAGAGGAATTCAACAGGATGACTGAAAATGGAAGTGCCAAGAGGACCAGTGTCGTAGGATTGCATCGCACTTTGATGCAGCTAGCTAGCTGCTAGCCTACATCGGAGCTGTGGACTGCCGTCTTGCGCAGTGACAGCGTGTTGACCCGCGCAGGCGACTCATGATCAAGTCTTAAGTACCCCCTTAGCAGGACCGGGGGCGCGTGCTCCATCTCCAGTCCGCTCTAGACGCCCCAGGCCTCTCGTCAGAGAGGGAGAGAGAGACGCAGCAGCGGGCGGGGGCACAGTGTCGGGTCGGCACCTGGACGGCGTCGGTGCAGGTCCCGCACGCCGTGCAGTTCATACGCCGAAAAGACGGCCTACTTCAGACTGGGTCGCTCCTCTCCCCGCGGTAAAAACGTTTCTGGCTTGGGGCCGACCGGCGCCTTGTAGGCCGAGGAACGTGTGAATGCCTCATGTCCGCATAATCTGCATGGCGCCTTCATTATCTGTGTGGTTTAGCAAACTTCTTTGTCAGTATGCTGTGCTCGAGAAGTTGCGGGGGGGGACTTGCCCTTGAGTTGAGGCTGCTGTTCTTCGTCTTGCACTTTTCGCAATCGAAGAAACGTTTGACAGCGTCCACCTGCACCATGCAGTCATGCAAGGATCCTCCATTTATACGATGCGAGCAGAGAAAACGTTTTCAGAAGGTTCATGTTTTGAAGGGCCCGCACTTTTTTCAGGGGATGGTTCTGCCGCTTGCAGAAGTCCGCGTACGCCTCGTTTGTGTAGCCGCACTACACAGTGACACGAAGTGTGTGAAGGTCAACGAAGGCAGCAGTGCAGGCAAACAGGGCACCGTCTCACAGTGCCAGGCCTTGATCTGATGAGCAAGGTAAGGTGATCGTAGGGATTAGGGGAAGGGGCAGCACGTGCCTTTATGCAAATAATCTTCTGCATCTCCTGGGCAAGTTGGTCTTTTTTCTCCAGCACCGCCATTCCTGCGTCCAGCTGTTGCACCTCCTCCTGAGTCCAGGTTAGGCAATGAATGCGCCCTTGTACCCTACAGGCGCACAGCCTTGGCCAGGTGTGCGTTGAGGCTCTTCGCCCCAAGCACCCTGTCGATGTCCGTTGATCCGAAGTGTCGCTTGAGCTCCCGCTGCTAGCTCTTTAGTAAAGAAGAAACCCCACTAAAGGGACTTCTAGAAAAGAAAACCTTTAGTAGAACACCTTAAGTAGAAAAAATCCACGCACCATGGACTCATCTGATTCCTCTCCCTTGGCAGCCTCGAGTGGTCTCTTGGTACGGGCCAGCTCCCCCGCAACTGTAGGCCGAGGCCGGGCGGAACGGAGCTGCTGCTCTGGTGCAGGCATTCCACCCATATGCTTAATCTTGGCTTTCGCCCGAGCCTGCCCCTACTGTCAGTGGCTTCTTTCTTGCACGAATGGCATTGAAAGATGAGCACCAAGGGGCCAGCGTCATGCCCGTCGTCATCCATCTCGACAGTCCCGCCAGCTGCAGCATCTCGTGCCAGCAGAGGTGTCTCGCCTGTCAACACTGAACCCGGCGTAGCTCGCGGTGCTGTGGAAGGGGGGCCCGAGGCAGGTCGACTTGAAGCAGAGGATTTCGAACCCGAATCCGCGGGCCCCCGGGTTGTTGAGGAGGACCTCGGCTCCATCAGGTCTGCGCTTGAGGGCCTGTAGTGGTATGTCCGGGTGCCAGAGCTGAGAAGCTTGCTAAAGTCTGTCTGCCGAAGCTCTTCTGCACTTTTTTCCAACGCTGCACTGTGACCGGCCGCATTCGCCATACCCAACCGATGTGACCCTGCACCTACGCTGCTCGATGGCTTGTTTAGTGGCAGCCGCCTTTGTACTTGCAGTGGATGCAGGGGTGTCGAAGGGTGTCGGGACGAGGCAACTGCCGTGTCTGAAGAAGGAGCTTGAGGCGGGGTGGCAGAGGAAGAAGGAGCAAGGGATGAGGGCCGAGGAGCGGGGGCAGAGGGCCGAGGGGCGAGAGCAGAGGGTCGAGGCGCGGGGGCAGAGGCTCGAGATGGGGCAGGGTTGCTGGGCGCCGAAGCAGAGGCAGGAGCAACGGATGTAGGTGCCCGGGATAGTCTAGAGCTTGGGCCGATATCAAAGTTGGCAGGTTCGGGCATGGGTGCGGGTGTGACGTCGCTTGCTTTGAGGGGCCCTCGCAAGCCGTCCTGCACACGCTGCACGTACAGCTTTCCGACTGTGCCTCCTTTGATCATCTCCTTCCTTCCAGCCGTGTCACGAGAATGCGAGACTGCGAGGAGACGGAGAAGGCACCGGATGGTGGACATCAGAGTGTCCTTCGTTGTTGTTTTGCCGTCAGGGCCCATCACCTGCGGCCCGTTAACCACCCAAAAGCGCAGGTGGTGTCACATGTACCGTTCTCTTCTGTGACGTGTACGTAACGCCTGCCAATGACCTTTAAGAAGGGTTGGTGCACGAGCAGCAGGGGAGTGCAGACCATCAACAACAAATGTTCCGCGCGACTTGTCTTTGAAAGACTGCGGCTGGGCCCGGCCAGGAGCTGGCCGAACACTGCGTGGCCGTTCAGAGGAGTGGTATCTGCGGGCGCATGGACAAAGCATGCCCATTGAGCTCCATACGGGAAGTGTGAAGGCGGCGAAATTCGCCAGCAACGTGGTACTCGCAAAAATCCCCCTGGTCACGGTTCACCACAGCCTTGCACGGGTGCCCGTCCTTTCGCACCCCACGGCACTTTCCGAACTGCGCTGACTGCCACCGGCCATCAGCAACTCGCAGAAGTGTTCCATTTCAGCCACGCACGAAGCCAATCCGTGCAATTTGAGAACCTTCGTACACACTCAACGCCACCCCGCTTCTCTCGCGGCTCTCCATGATTTTTGGGTTGAGTATGGCGACAAGGGAGCCTTCAGTCTGTGGCCGAACCTCGGTTAACCCACAAAGAATTTCCTGACCAGAAAGATGCGTGAAGCACGCCTCTTTCCAGTGCTCCGTGTAGGCGCGGCCGAAAAGAAAAACGGACACGGCTGTGCCGGACAGGTCGTACAGCTGTCAGCGCGGGGTTGTTAGCCCTTGGTGCTGCAGCGCGAAGGAAGCGGCTGACGGCCTGACACCTTCCAGATAACAAAGTTCTTTCCATTGGAGGACTCGCGGGCGTCCCCTTTCTCCCCCACGACTTGGCTGAGTCAGCCTTGCAGATCAAAGACTATCGATGTCAGATCAACGACGAACCTCCAATGACAACCCAGTCCCCGCCAGTTCCCGCCGATCGGACGGACCGCAGGGGAACGAGGCGCCGCCCCTGCATCACCTGGTCCATCTGCAAAGAGGACAGAACGCGATTCCTGCCGCGCTATGAAAGGCCGAGCGCGCAGTGCGTTGCGATGCCACTTGGGCATAGCAGGGCGCACTTGACTTTGATGCCCGAGTGGTGCTCCACGTGGTCCTGTACGGCTGGCTTCGCGCCGCTCTCCTTTTTCACGGACACAGCGCCGAAGCCGGACGGATCCAGCTCCGACGCGGGCCGGAGAATGTGGAGGCTGCGCTTCGCGTTGCGCGCCTCGTTCTCCTTAGTCTCCGACAGGAAGCGAATTTCGCTAGCTTCGGCGAAGCGCTGAGAGAGATGACCCGGCGTGCGGGTCTCTTCGAAGACGGGATCATCGTGCAAGAAGTTCTCGGCCTACGGGCAGTCAGCTCAAGCGCTTGCGCTCTCGCCACGGTGCGCACTGCCTCCCACAACCCCCCGAGCGCGTCTTCATCGGGGTGCGCCATCCTCCGGGATCCTCGGCGATTCCTCGCTCGCTTTTTTAAATCGGAGAGGCGGGGGGGAGAAATGGGGTCAGAAAAAAATGCGATGTCAGACGCACTGCAGCTGCGGCAGCTGCAGCTGCAGCCGCCCATGCATATATATGGCCATGCGCATGTACTTGAAGCACTTTCAAGCATGGATGCGTACGCGTAGGCTTGTTTCCTCGAGAAGATTCAATGATTTTGTAACTGAAATTCTTCGATTCGTTTAATTTCCAGCGCTCTCTTCATCATGGCATGATCCACACTAGTACTGGCCAGCTGGGCCGCCACTGGGCCAGCTGACACTGCGCGGGCCCCCGGGGTCCGGAATGAATCAAAACTCACGATCATCGGATTGCAGGTTTTCGTGAACAAAATTGTGGCAAGGCTCCCAGAACAGTATCGACCGCGCGCAGGCGCACGAGATGATCGTTTCAAGGAGATCGTGGGCGCAAGCGAAAGCAAGCTTGCGGACTTGCACCGGCGAGTCAAGTCAGCTGCAGTTCAACGGTTCTCTGGTACAAGCTTGATCGACAGTACCGCAACCTCATCGACAAGGCAATCAGCATCGAGGATGTGCTTGACCGTCGGACAACAAGCGCCGTGGTCCGGGGCCGTTCAAAGCTCTGCAGCGACCAGAGCGGGAAGGCGATTTCGCCCGGGGCCGGGGGCCCTCACTGAGCCTCGGGGTCAAAAATTAAGGTGATCATGAGCTTGCAATTGATCAAGTTGATCAGTGCATGAGCGGCCGCGGCCGTCTCCTGCTGCGTGTCGTCGTTGGCAACTTCAAGGCTTGGCAATGGCCCGGGGCCGGGCCGCGGGGGCCCTCACTGAGCCTCGGAGTCCGACGGTCAAAAATTAAGGTGATCATGAGCTTGATCAAGTTGATCACTGCATGAGCGGCCGCGGCCGTCTCCTGCTGCGTGTCGTCGTTGGCAACTTCAAGGCTTGGCAATAGCCCGGGGCCGGGCCGCGGGGGCCCTCACTGAGCCTCGGAGTCCGACGGTCAAAAATTAAGGTGATCATGAGCTTGATCAAGTTGATCACCGTGGCACTGCATGAGCGGCCGCGGCCGTCTCCTGCTGCGTTTCGCCGTTGGTAACTTCAAGGCTTGGCAATAGCCTGGGGCCGGGGGCCCTCACTGAGCCTCGGGGTCAAAAATTCAAGGTGATCATGAGCTTGATCACTGTGATCAAATTGATCATATCAGTGCGCTCTGCTCAATCTGAAAAGGCTAGCTATAGCTATATATATATAGGTTTTTTTCTCGGAGTCTCCGAGACTTAGCCTAGTAGACAACTTGGCAATGCCATATGATGTGCTCTTGCAATTGTGTCTCTGATATCGATCGCGATATCAATTCACTGAGCCTCGGAGTCAATTCTCTGATCATAGGATAGGGTGCTGATGATTCCTAGCCGCTGAGCGCAATGCACATTACGGGCGACACAGAAGGACGTCCACCCGGCCCGGCCCTGCTCACGCATGCGGCGACTCAGTGACTCGGCAATGGCCCATGGCCTGCAGAACTTCGGAACCATGCCAGAGCTCCGATCCGAAGTGTGCTTGCCGTCCCAGAGTCTACCGTAGTACGATACAATCATTGAATCATAAATTTGAAATCATGGCCCAAGGTGCCTAGGCCTAGGTGAGCGGAATTGGATGTTTCAAAAGTTTGTCAGTGCATCCAATGTGCAATTTTACGGAGTGCATCATTACAGCTGGCTCAGCTGGCCAATGTGCCCCATCAGTAGCTGTAGGCCTGTCCCTCGCTCTTGAGGAATGAGGCCTCTCCCTCGCTCCTGACTGGCACTTTAAGGTGCTCTAATTTAAATTCGATTCTGAATTCATGTGAACTAAGCTTCACAGTGCTTTAATTTCGATTCGTGAATTAAAGGCACACAACAGGGCAGGTTGAATAAGATTGGGATACAGTGGGGAAAGTCTGTAGATCTTACGGGATGACTAACCCTGACCCCACACACCGCGGGAAGCGGGAGGTGCAGCGGCGCGCCCGCCGCGAGCAGCAGCACCGGTGGTGGTGCGACGGGCTGCACCGAAGTCCGTGGCCCGAGACGCAGCGCCAGCAGCGAAGCCATAGCGGCCACCAAAGGTCGCAGTGCCGTAACCCATACGACCGGGTCGCTGCTCGCCAGAGCGTGCATAGCCACCAGCACCACCTTGGAAGTTCCCAGGGTTGTTGCCACCAAAGCCACCACCCTGCCTCCGCGCTCCAAAGTTGCCGTAGTTCTCGCGGTCGCGGTCACGGTCACGGTCGCCCCACTGCTGCTGCCAAGAGGGTTAGAAGGGCAAGAAAATATGCAGGGATGCAAAGCGTCTCACCCCACGGTCCCTGTAGCCACCCTCGCGATCTTCGAGAGACAATGATAAGTGCCGATGCAGCAGCTTCCGAGGTAACAAAAACGAACCTCCACCACGCCAACCGCCACGACCACGGAAGTTTCCACGATCACCACGGTCCCGATCCTGCCAATGCATCAGACGATCCATACAAACTGAGCATCCACAAATGCGCGCACCTGACGGTCGCGGTACTCGCCCTTGCCCCCTTGAGCCTTGCCGTCACGGCCGCCCTCACGGTCGTATTTGCCAGCGAAGCCGCCGGGTTGGACAAGGCGCTCATTGTTCTCAACGACAACAGAGGCCTTGTCAGCGAATTGGAGGGCAAGGAACTGCATGCGAGACGGCTCGACTCGGTGCATGAGAACTGCGTGGGTGGGCTGCTCGTGGCTCGCGTTCAGCTCCTCGTTGATCATCATCTTCGAGAGAAGTGCGTGAACGCTGGCCTCCGGAAGCTCAAACATCGCCGCCAGGGGCTCCAGCGAGAGCGCATCGTAAAACCGCCCATAGGTGAGCAGGTATGTCCGCAGACCCTCCTCTTGGATGCGGCGCAGAAGGTTCGCCTTCACTGTGTCTGCGTTCTGCACCAGGCGCCAAATCGGCAGTTTCGTGATGAGCTCGTAGCACTTCTTCCAGTCCCCCTTGCCGAGCGCGCGGGTCGCAGCAACGATGTGGTCGCGAATGTTTTCAGGAGGCCCAGCGTTGCCATTCTTCTCGGCGGCATCCAGAACACGGCGGAGAGCCTTGGAGATGACCTGCAATTCGTGTAAGCGATGGCAAGCTTGAGCGTAGGAGCTGAAATCAACCGGAAGCACCTTGCGCTTGGTGTCGTATGGAGATGCTGCCATGGCGGGCACCTCGAGGAGCATGGCACACGTGAGATGGAAGCACTCCAGCAGGTCGAGATTGATGTGCCTGCGCTCACGGTGAATAAGACCGTCTTTATGGATCGGTTATTCGGAAGGCACATGTGATAAGGCATCTGCCGCTTGCGCTCTGCCTTCTCTTGCTCAGGGTTCTTATCGTAGCGCGACGTGGTGAATCCCTGGGCGAGCAGCTCCTTCACGCGGCCAGAGGAGCAGATATCCGCCAACGCCGAGTGCGCCTCCCACACCAGGCCATGGCGGAAAGCGCACATACCGAGCTGCGAAGGATTTCAAGAGCGGAAACTCCTGAATTGATGAAGGTATATATACCTGAACCATCATGCGATTGAAGAGGATCTGAGTGGAGATGTCCTGGTGCTGAATGGAGTCCTGCACAGGAGAGAAAGATCAGCAACGTTTAGTCACCGAACGAGGAGCACAGGCATGCCTGCAGGTGAGACATCAGGAGCATGTCGCGAGCCTCTGTGTAGCGATTGTGCAGCGCGTGATGGTACGTGTGACACAGGATCTGCTCTACGTATAAACTTGACGAATGTGCATAGGAGAAAAATTGAAGGGCCGAACCGTGCGGGTGCGGATGCGCTCGTCACCATGCTCATACACAAGCTGCAAGATGTCCTCAGCTCGAGATGCACGGGAAAGCACAATGCAAGGTGCGAACCTTGGCCAGACGCGCAACGACAGCGTTCGCTTCCGCAGATGCCGTGACGGCCGCAAGAACGGGCGCGTTGATCTCGTCCTTCTCATCCACGGGGTTCGCCTTGTCATCACGGACCAATTTGAAGTACAGATGCTCAATGCGACGAGCCGCGATACGCGAAGCAGCGCCGAGATTTCCAATACGCTCGTAGTAGCGCTGCACACGCTCCGCAAGAGCCATGAGGGAAGGCTCGTCTACAAGCCGCTGGATGTAGTCTTGAGTGTGGGACTCGATGAATTGCAAGCTTCGGAACATCTCGTCATCCAGCCTGCCGAGCATTCAGCCCCACCTTGCGACAAAGGCATTGAATGCGGCACCGTTCCAGGAAAGCGAGCAGGTTGCCAGCAACCTTAGCGGGCTCGCCCTCATCACCGTCGCCCGCGCCCTATCCAGCGCATGACAACGTGATTGCAAGCATAGGGGTTTGGCGATGCGGACCCTCTCAACATCCTCCTCGTCGAAGACTGAGGTCTGCGCCGCGACGACCTGGTGCTCGTCGTGAAGGGTAACCTGGGGGTTCGCCTCCAGGAGGTCCAGCATCGCAATGATGAACTTGTAGCAACCTTTCCACAGCGGAATGGGAAGGAAAGTCGCGAGAATTGGCATGGCATCAAAGTGCGAGGCGACCAGATGGACCAGAACCTCCAACTGCTTCACTGGGCCCTTCGCTGCTTGCACCAAGACCTTGAGCTCCTCAATCTGCCCGTAGCGATCCGTGCCCTAGACAAAAAAAGCTCTCAGCAACGGATTCGGCGAGGCCAGGATTCAAAATTTCCGTACCTTCTTGCCACGATTGGCCACGATCTCCTTAAGGCGCTTGTCGATCGCCTCCGGGGTGAGTTCCTCGGCCTTGAGCTGCGGCTTCTTCGGAGGGCCTCCAACCTGAATGCGACAATCAGGGCGAGCGAACGGAATCAGGGCAAGAACTGGGGCATGCTTTCTCAAAGCCGTCATCATCGAGCTCGTCGCCCTCGGCATCCGAGAGGACTTTCTTCGCCGGTTTCTTCTCGACCTTCTTCTTGTCCTTCTTGTCCTTCTTCCCCTTCTTACCCCGCTCGTCGTCACTGTCCGCCTTCTTCAGCCTGCGGAGCAGCTATAACCGTAACGGATGTGCACAGCTGGAGTCTTACGTACCACCGACTCGCCTTACTGACCTGCTGACCCTCCTCATCCTCGTCACTCTCCTCGTCCGAGCCCGACCAGTCGTCGTCGCTTTCCGACTGAGAGAAAGTGAGAACGCATGCGCAGAGAAGCGTCTCCATGGCTTACAGAAGACGACTTCTCGGCCGCGGGCTTCTTCAGCCACTTGGAGATGCCCTTCTTCTCGGCTGGCTTCGGGGCGGGCTCTTCGGATGAGCTGCTTTCCGAGTCGCTCTTGTCAGACTTGTCGCTCTTCTCGCTCTCCTCGCTCTCGCTCTTCTCGCTCTCCTCCTCGCTGTCCGAATCGCTCTCGGACTCGCTCTCATCCTTGTCGGGGTTCTTGGGATGAAAGAGCGTCATACAAAGCGATTCAACCCCACAGGAGCGGTGGAGCGCACCGCACGGTACTTCTCGATGTCCGCCTCGTACGGCTTGTTGTGCTTCTTGAGTTTTTGCTTCATCGTGTTGAACGACTTGGCGTTCGTTGGGCTCATTTTCTTCTTCGCGTCGGCATTCTCGGAGGTCGCCTTGATGAAATCTTCGAGCGTCACCAGCGCTTTGATGTAGAAGCGCGGGATGCCCTCCTTTGCCGTAATCTGGTTTGCTTTCGCGAGTTGTTTGTTGAGCTCGTCGAAGTCTGCGGCGGGGCGTGGTGCGGAGTATGATCAGGACGGCGCCGCGGGAGCTGCGCGGCGCGCGCAGCGCGCTCGCTGTAGAGTGCTAGATAGCGCTCGAATGACGCGCCCGCAGCACGATCGACGACGATGCGGCGACCGAGGACGGGAGGGCGGCCCACTCACCGTTCGCGATGGCATTCCAGTCGTTGATCTTGATATGGTTGCGCATGGACTTGATCACGCTGGTCATCGCATCGAAGCGCTTATCTTTCGCGCTCCGGACGACGCGCTTAACGTGCTCCTCATCGCTGCTTGATTCGTCGCGAAGGAAGCGCGATCCGGCTGTCGTCTTCTGCTGCTTCACCTGAACCTCCTCCTCAGAGCTCTCGCTCTCGCTCTCGGAGCTGCTGCCAGCGGCGAAGAACTGCAGGGCGGCGTGAGATGGGACGCGCGGCGACACGGCGTCCAGGGCGAGACGAGGCGCGACTGTAACGTTCGGCCAGCGACGAAGAGCGCGAGCTCACCTTCGACATCTTCGCGCCGGCCTCCGCGCCCAAGGTGCCGACGAACGACGTACCCCGTGATAAGCACCACACGTCGTACCCCGCGCAAATCACAAACTTGACAGAGCCGCGCGAGCAGCGGCCTTACTTCTCGTCTGTGGCGCGATCATGCAGCGGGCGCCCGGAAGCGGTAGCCGCAGCGATGCGACGGCCTACGTGGTGCCAATCTGCACCGGCGTCACCCCTTGCGCGGGCGTCCAACGGGGAGATATTAACGCCGCGCGCCCGATAGCCAGCAGCCACGCGCTCCTTCGCGGTTCCGAGCCCGGCCGGTCGCCATATGTGGACTCCCGGCGAACGCACTTCGGCGGCCGCCTCGCGGAGTCTTCTAGCTTCGCGTTGCGCTCGAGCTTCCTAGGCGTCTCGATCGGCAGCTCCAGCGCTAAGCAGGCGTGCGCCCGCACGCCCGCCTTCGAAATATCGGCCAGCGGCGACGCAGCCGATGGCGAGGTGCTGGGGCTGGAGGCGATGGATGCCGTCGAGGCGTTTCAGGTTCGCGAGCAGAGCAGCGGAAGTGCGAACGGCAAGAGCGGCCAGAGCCGCGATCGGGACTCCGGCCCGCGGGCCTTGTTCCTGGAGCGCTGGCGAGTCGTGAGACCGCCGGGCATGCGTGCGGCGTCGAAAGCCGCTGACTCGAAGGCTGCCGCGATCGGCGCGGAGCCTTTCCCCCCCAAGGACGGCCCGTCCCGTTCTCGCGACAAGAAGAACTTCAAGAAGCGCGAGGACGACGAGGAGGAGGCCGAGCTGGCGCGCGCTGCTCTGAACAAGAAGAAGAACGCCGTAAAGAAGATCCGAGTTCAGGACGACGACGAGGATGTGCTGCTGGACGAGGAGGAGGAAGACGCCAGTGTTCTCTCCGCTTTGGCCCCCGTCCGCATCACCCAGGCGCCAGCTGTGATGTCCGCGGCAGCAGCTCTCGCTCGCGTTGCCCCTCCGAAGCCCTCGGGACCCAAGCCGGCGAAGCTGGCCGCGCCGAAAGCAAAGTCCGAGAAGCGGCAGCTGTCCAAGCGGGAGCGTCGGCTGGAGAGGCAGGCGGAGCCCGAGCGGCCCGATAAGCTCGTTATTTCAGGCTCGATGACTCCGATGGAGTTCGCCAATACAATGGGGGTGATCCTCTCCGGTGGCTTCTGATCCGTTTTCTTTCCTAAGAATTCTGCGCAGATCCCCGTCACGGACATCATCAAAAAGCTGGTGCTCCGGGGCCTGCGAGTTTCGATGAACCAGCCGATGGACATCGACACCATCAAGTCTGTTGCTGCTGACCTGGAGGTTCTTTTTTTCTTTCCCGTCGCTAGTTTTCGTGGAACGAGGGGTGTCCTAACACCTCACTCGCAGATTCCCGTTGAGGAGCCTGAGGAGGAGGAGGCCGCTGTTTTGGGCAAGGCGAACGAGGCCATGCTCGATGACAGGTGCGACGGTCAGGCCCGTTGTATCGCACAGTCGGGCTCACACACCCTTTTTAGCGATCTGGACAATCTGGTGAGGCGGCCGCCAATCGTAACTGTCATGGGGCATGTCGATCACGGCAAGACCACACTGCTGGACGCCATTCGGAAGACCAAGGTTGCGGCGGGCGAGGCCGGCGGCATTACACAGGGCGTCTCTGCGTATCAAGTGGATGTCACTGTCGGCGGGGAGGAGAAGCAGATAGTTTTCCTCGACACCCCAGGCCACGAGGCTTTCACTGCTATGCGTTCTCGCGGCGCCAAGGTGCGGCCCATGGAGTACACGTCGAAGCGAGGGGGAATCGCGGCAGACTAAACGTGGAGCAGGTGACGGACGTGGCGATCTTGGTCGTCGCGGCGGACGATGGCGTACGGCCGCAGACGATTGAGGCCCTCAAGCACGCACAGGTTCATCTCTTCGACTCCACCTATTCCGCGAGCTCGCGTCCCTGATTTCTCTCCAGGCAGCTGGTGTTCCCATCGTCGTGGCGATCAACAAGATTGATAAGGAGGGAGCAAACCTGGACCGTGTCAAGCAAGAGCTCAGCGAGTACAATCTTCTCGCGGAGGATTGGGGTGGCAACACGACTATGGTGCCAATCTCCGCTCTCAAGGGCGAGGGCATCGACCAGGTGGGAAGGCTTTGCGAGTCCGGTTCCCAATCCAATAGCCTGAGTCGTCTTCCAGCTGCTGGAATTGATAGTCCTGCTCACCGATGTCGAAGACCTCTACGCCAACCCTGACCGCCCCGCGAAGGTGCATTGCCCATTTTCTGCCACCCCCTCCCCCCCCCCCCCCCCCCCCAAAAAAAAATACAACCTTTCCCCTACGTCGGCCGACTCGGACGCAGGGTACCTGCGTGGAGTCCCGTTCCGACCGGCAACTTGGTCCCGTGGCGTCGCTGCTCGTGCAGAATGGCACACTTCGCGTTGGCGACCTAGTCGTCTGCGGCTCAATTTACGGCAAGGTGATCCTGGCACGCTTTATCCTAAGCTCTGCCCCCTAAAAATCAAACAGGTCCGCGCGCTTATCGGCGAGGGCCGCGCGAGGCTCGAGTCGGCGGGCCCCTCTTCTGCCGTCGAGATCTGGGGCATGAACGGCGTTCCCAATGCTGGCGAGGAATTCGAGGTGAAGAGGGTGGAGGTTTCGCCCACTACTGTGATGCCGACACGGAGAACTGCAGGTTGTTGCATCGGAGAAAGAGGCTCGAATGATGGCAGAGGGACGTGCCGAGGAGGAGAAGGAGCGGAAGATGGCTCTCGCCCAGAGGTCCGTTGCTCCCATTTCGAACCAACCGTGCGTGGCCTGACAGTGGCTTTTCAGGATGAGCCTCAGCGGAATGGCACAGCGCATGAAGAGTGGGGAGTTGAAGAACCTGAATTTGATCCTTAAGACGGATGTGCAGGGCTCCCTCGAGGCTATCACCCATTCCCTTTCTCAGCTTCCGCAAAATGAGGTTTCCCTCCGCCTCATCTACTCCGGCGTCGGCCAGGCCCGCCCCCCCCCCCCCCCCCCCCCCCCCCCTTCCCCTTCCCTCGCGCACCATATGGCGAAGCCGAGCGACAGATCTCAAAGGCGGATGTCGACCTTGCTGGCGCTTCAGAGGCGGTCATCATTGGGTTCAACGCGGCAACCGGAAACGATGCCCGCGAGGCGGCTGAGCGCCTTAACGTGGACATCCGGGAGTACTCCATTATTTACAAGGTCTGCTGTCCGGAATACGCATGTTGCACTGGGACGAGCGGTCGAGCGCAGCTGCTGGAAGAAGTCGAGGCAGCGATGGAGGGAATGCTCGAGCCCGAGTATGTTGAGGAGCACGTCGGAGAAGCCGAGGCACGCCATCACGCCTGTCCGTGTTTTGTGCTGCCACGTCTTGAACCGCAGCAGGTCCGGGCGACCTTCCCGCTTGGCACGAAGGGCGTCATTGCTGGGCTCTTCGTTCGGGAGGGCAAACTTGTACGGAATGCGAACTTCCGCACTTTGCGCAACGATAAGGTGCTGCACCAGGGGCAGTTTTCCACAGCGGCACTTAATGCATGCGCAGGTTGTCTTCGAGGGCATTGTGGAATCGCTAAAGCGCATGGCTGTGCGCTGTTTTTTCCCTCATCTCTCTCACGCACACATGACACATGTGCTTAGGATGATGTCAAGGAGGTCAACACGGGTCTCGAGTGCGGCATGTCCACCATCAAGTTCACTGCCTGGGAGGTCTGAGGCCCCTCCCCTGCCACTGAAATGCATTCTTTAACAGCCTCTGTACAGAATGGTGATATCATCGAGTGCTATCGCCTCAATCCTGTACGGCGGAAGCTTGATGCTAGCCGCGTCATTGGCTCCAACACCGCCCCATCTTCAGCCTAGGGTAGTCTTTGATTTCGATTCAATTTCAGGTTGGATTTCAGGTAATTGGATCCCCAATTTCAGGTTGGATCCCGGAGGTTTGACGGGAGGGTTGGACTTTGATTAGAGTGCTTAGCTAATCAGCGGGTGGTCGTATGCGGAAGCGGCAGCTCGAAAGCGGAGCTCTTGATGTCTCCCAAGCTGAATCAGACCACGCCACCGTTCAGAATCAAATGCTCGTGCCAAGAGAAGAAGTATTCAGATGGCCCCTGAACGCCTGAATCAATCAATTGGAAAGCCTCTCCAGCGCCTGAAACCACAACTTTCGAGAGTCTCCAATTGCAAATCAACGGGGTGTACGCAGCACAAGCGAGGGGGAGAGGGGGAGGGTCGGGAAGGGGCAGAGGGAGGGGGGGGGGGGGGGGGGCGAGCAGGGACAGGGATATCGATGTGGGGGGGATGGGGGGGGGGGGGGGGGGGAGAGAGGGGGGGGATGGGGATGGGGAGAAGGAGCGTGGAGTCAAAATCAAAGATCCAAATCGAAAGCCCAGCCTCAGATCCAAATCAAAGCTAAAGCCCCCACCCCCGCCCCCGCCGGGGCCGTTTCTGAGGATGTCCACTTGCTCATCAATGATGAATGCTTCGTTCTGAAGCAGCAGCCAGGTTTCTCGACGACTTAAGCAGGAGCTCGGCGACCTGCGACTTTGTGGGCAGCTGCCTGCATTTCAAACCAACGGAGGAGCACCTCGGGGTGCTTGTACTCAATGGCGAGGGCGATCGGGGTCTCCTCGAACTCTGCACCATGCGGTCAGAATTAACACAGCGCAAGAGTTGAGGTCGCAAACGGTTCTGAGTGTGGGGGTCAGCGTTTGCGCCGAGGAGGACCTTAGCCGCCTCGACGTGCCCAAAGAGCGCTGCCCCTGTGCATATGCATCGATGGTGGCCAGCCTCTGGAGCTAGAAAAGGCACGTGCGGTGGAGCGGGGTGTTGCCCCTGTTGTTCTTCACGCCCGCTGATGCCCCAATGCTCAAAAGCAGCCGCATCAAGTCCACCGACCCATGCTGTGCAGCGAACTGCCCCGAACCTCAGCTAGTCCAGATCCAAATACAAGGTTTGGGGGCGCACATGCATGATGGTGTTTCCAAGGGCGTTCTTGACGTTGACAGTGGTGTGGTCGGCCTTCAGGAGGAACTCGACCAGCTTCAGATGGCCCCCGTCGGCCGCCAGCGCGGCCGGCGTGTTTCCTAAATCTGAAGGGCACAGTGAGGCTTTACAGTGTGCTGGCTCCACGAAGCAGACGCACAGTCAGGGAATAGAGGGTTGGCTTTGGAGTTCAACAGCAGCTCGCATATGTCGTGGTCTCCTTTACGGGCTGCCTCATGGAGAGCCGTCGATCTAAAATTGTTACTTGCATTTGGGTCGCCCCCCTTCTGAAGAATCATTTCCGCTGCATGGGGAAAAAGAAAAAAGATTACAAGCGGAAAAAGATGGAGGGCAAGATGAGCACCTATCTTCAGATGGCCCTGTTTGCACGCTATAATCAATGCAGTGTCACCATGCACATTTTTTAGCTTGACAAGCTCGGGTTTTGCCCGAAGCAGCATCGAGGTGACCTACGCGAAGGAACCTGAACATTACCGGATTGGCTGGCCAGATGCAGCACCAAGACTTCGAATTCGAAGGAAATTGGGAACCTGAACATTACCGGATTGGCTAGCCAGATGCAGCGCTGTAAAGCCATCGGAGTTCGCGGCGAGCAAATCGACCTTTTGGGACAGAAGCTCTTCGATCCTAGGAACGTCACTGCGAGAGACGGCAGTCCACAGCTCCGCAGGAGAGGGGCTGCTTGGTAAAGCGACGGGCTGCGCTGAGAAGCGGCCCAGCCCGCGGATTTTCTCTTGCGCTAGACGTAGCAGCATTTGCGCGACTTGCAGCGTGTACGTGGTCTAGACTGACGCGCAGGCTCTGAAGTCGCTGAAGTCGCTGAAGTCTGGCGCCTTCGTCAGGTCGCGGACTAGGGCGCTACTGAGACGCACTGACCGCCGCAGGCTTGAAGAATGTAGGCTCGAGCCTGTCGCCTGGCCGTACGGTGAAGCCTCGCGTACGCAGATGTCGCAAACCTCGCACCTTGCTGGCTGTCACGTTAAAGCCTCGTGTACGCGGATATTGCACGCCTCGCAGGCCCGCCTGGTGACCCCCGTACCGGTCTGCACGGGGGGTACAATATATATGTACAACCTTCGAATTCAAGGCCGGCGCCCATGGTCCAGGCCCGGGCCAACTTTAAGTTAAGACGCCCTTATATTAATATTATAGATTTGATTTGAGGTTCGATCCTGCATGGCTGATCATCTGATCCTTCAAGGTTTTGCGCCACTGCTCAAAGACTACGGGAGCCAGCTTGCTAATTATAATGGGCTGCGCCCGCAGCGATGGCGCCGCAGGTAACATCGGCACTTAATGCATGCGCAGGTTGTCTTCGAGGGCATTGTGGAATCGCTGAAGCGCATGGCTGTGCGCTTCGGACGATCTCCGTTGAGAACGAGCTTTCTGAAGAAGCTGGTCACCGGCAAAAGGATTGTGCGCCCCGTATCCGAGCCCAGCAACTTGTCTGTTTCGAAAAGAAGTGCGCGCGCCTCCTCGATTGACCCCCCTCGTGCGCGCTTCCGCCGACCTGCAGAATCGACCAGGGAGGGATCGCGCTTTCGCGCTTTCCCCGAGTGCGCGCCTTCGATTTCGATTTCGATTTCAGTGCGCTTCAATTCCGATCTGACCCCCCTCCGCGCGTGCGTTGTCTCGGCCCCGCAGGCTACCGACGGGTCCCGGCCCCGCCTGGCCTGCAGGAACTCCCACCGCCCAAGAACGACGACGCGATGCTGCGCACGACACGCGCGCGGCCTAGGCCGTGCGGGGGTGGAGCGTTACTCCCCTTACGGGCCTCGGGGGGCAACGGCCGGGCCGGCAACGGCGAGGGCCGCACCTTCCTACACGTAGCCCAGACAGGCGTAGTACACAGCTAGCTAGCTCTGTCTACGCTGAACGCAGGTAACATCCCACACTGGCCACTTCAGTTTTGAAAATCTCAAGCTCGTAAGCTCAAAATCTAGCATCGACGAATTTGTCATGACTCTAGCATCGACGAATTTGTCCAGTCAAGAATGGACTGCGATTTGATTTGAGGCTCCAGCGCTGTCCAAATGCTGATTGAGTACTCAAAATTAACTAGATGCGGGCCGGGTTGTGCTTGAGACTCAGAAGGAGGGAGCGGAGGCGGGAGGCGTCACGCTTGCCCTCCACTTCCTTCGATTTTTCGCCCTCCTTGGCCTTTCCAGAGGCACCGACACTGTCGATGAGGGCACAAATAGATTCCCACTTGTTTGGCAGAGGTACAAAGCTGTACGATGCGAAACGACCAGGATCCGCCTTCCTATGGGGGCATCGGTTGGGAGCAAAGAGACATCGCGGAAAAAAAAGCACTTGTGTGACTCGCGGAGCTTGCCAGCCTTGTCCTCCCAGCTGGCACGCGCGTTGCGAAGCTCTTCTTCGCCTTTGTTCCTGCAACACCATGAGCACTCGCGGCGGCACAACGGGGCGTATCAATCACCTGCGCTGAGCCTTCTCCGCCTCCTCCGCTCGGTCCTTGTCCGTCTGCAAGGAGCTCGTTGGGCACAGCATCTCAGAACCCAGGGTGGTGGGGCGCACAGGGCCAGTGTGAACGGGCGGCATGGGAACAGAGTTCGAGAAGGATGGCGACGAAAGGGGGATTGGTGCTGCCTGCCTGCAATGTGAGCCCTGGGGTCGCAAGAAGGGTGTGTGTGTGTGTGTGTGTGTGTGGGGGGGGGGGGAATACCGGGTTGGCAGCAGCTGGAGCATTGAAGACGCTCGGAGCCTGTGCGGGGCGACACATCATTCAGTGGAATCTTGCAATGGAAAGCAACAGGACCCTACCTCGTCCCTCTCCGCAAGGATCGCCTCGGCCTGCAGGGGGTTCGGATTTCGCGCTTCGAAACGAAATGCGACACGCAGAACGGCACCTCCGCTTGCGACATAGAAAGATCAAAGCTCATCATGCCGCCGTCCGCGCTCGTTGCCTGAAAACTCGCTCAGTACGGGCCGACAGCTAAAAGAGGGGATCGCACCGCAGGCGCGCCAGACGCAGGCGCCTCGGAGACAGGGTTCTCAACAGGACCGAATTCGCCGTCGAGGGGAACTTCGGCAGGCTAAGAACTGTCAGGAAGTGGTCGAGCGTCGGATTAGATGCGGGTCGAACCTTGAATTCATCCGCGGGCATCAGGGCCCAGTGGGGCATGGGGATGGAGTCGTCGTCTTTGTTGAAGTCGAACACGGCCGCGTATCGGTTGTCGGCCGGGTTCAGCTTTGCGGCGGCAAAGTGCGCAGACGCGCATGGGTAAGCCCCGTTCCTGCGAGGGGTGGGCGTTAGCAGCAAACAACCGAACACGCGAAAGACAGCACACCATGGCGCAAATCGCATGCTCGAAGATGCCTCGACGACCGGCTCCGTGCCCGCGAAGAGGAAGACATCGCCTGCGCAGCCGGCTCAGAAAGCTGTCAACCGTAGGGGCACGCGACCCCGACAAGGTCAACGTACATCGGTTGCACTCCCTGGTCCTGAACTGAGCGCTGTGACGGCAACGGATTAGAAAAGGGCGGCTGCTTGTCTGGAAAGGCCGACCATGCAACGGTTATGACACAGTCGTCGCAGTTGCGGAAGAAGATGGACCCCTCGACAGGACCTGTGAGCGCACGGGGGCCGGTCGGACGCGTCGTGGGTGCCGTGCGGGACGCCGACGGACCAATGAAGAAGCGGCAGTTTTTGCAGCAGTCGACGGAGACCTGGGCCGACCAGTCCAACAAGTAGACCTCGCAGTCTTCGAGATCCTCGATGATGAACTGCTGCCTTCGGTGGGGTCAAAGGATGCAACGATACGCGCGCGCCGCGCACGGCGCCGGCACACCCATCGATGCTCCCGGGCTTCTTGATCAAGGTCTGACCCTTCTGCTTCGAGAAGATGAAGTCCTTGGGGTCAAGCTTCGGGCCCATTTTCGGTATTGTGTACCCCTGTTTGGGCGAACGTTAACGAATCAACGTTCGTTAACGTTACCCGTACGGCTGGCTTGGGCGTGTCTTATACATACTCTTCTTCTTCGTAATTAGGGCGTCTTAGCTTTGATCTGCGATTACGATTGGGGCGTCCTTGATCTGCGATTACGTATACGATCGTAATTAGGGCGTCTTAGCTTTGCAATTGTTGATCTGCGATTACGATTAGCTAGTGGGCGTACGTATACGCGTACGCGTTCCCTTGATCTGCGATATCGATATCGATTACGATCACGGGTTGGACGTCCGACGGTCGACGAAAACTGAAAGTTGGACGAAAGTTGGACGAAAGTACCAGTTGGACGGAAATTGGACGAAAGTTGGACGAAAGTTGGACTTTCTCCCCGACGTCGACGAGGCCGAGCGCGCCCAGCTGCAAGTCCGCGCCGAACCAGCGCGCCGCCCGTGTTGGGGTGCCCTCGGGTAAATTTTTAACCCTGCGCGTGCAGGCACTCGCACTGGGAGGCCCGTCAATCTACCCTCGCGGAGCGTGGATATCGATTGGAACCCCTGGGTGCCCGCCCCGCCGCGCTGTCTTAACCCCGATTTCCCGTGCGCTGTCTGACGTCGACCCCCTTCTGCGCGCTTCCGCCGACCTGCAGAATCGACCAGGGAGGGATCGCGCTTTCGCACTTTCCCCGAGTGCGCGCCTTTGATTTCGATTTCGATTTCGAATTCAGGGCGCTTCAATTTCGATCTGACCCCCCTCCGCGCGTGCGCCGCCACCCGCAGCGCAGGCTACCGACGGGTCCCGGCCCCGCCTGGCCTGCAGGAACTCCCACCGCCCAAGAACGACGACGCGATGCTGCACACGACACGCGCGCGGCCTAGGCCGTGCGGGGGTGGAGCGTTACTCCCCTTACGGGCCTCGGGGGGGCAACGGCCGGGCCGGCAACGGTGAGGGCCGCACCTTCCTATGCGTAGCCCAGACAGGCGTAGTACAGAGCTAGCTAGCTCTGTCTACGCTGAACGCATCCCGCGGATGTCCAGTATGCAAACTTCTCAGGAGCTCCCGAGCATTCCACGGATGTCCAGCATACAGCGGTCAATTCTCGTGATGAGAGTTGCGAAGCGTTCGGCCTGATCTCCGTTGAGAACGAGCTTTCTGCATTTCAGATATGACTCACACGATATCTGGACTGCAGAAAAAACTATCTGCAGGCACCTGAAGAAGCTGGTCACCGGGAGGAGGATCGTACGCTCCGTATCCGAGCCCAGCCATTTGTCTGTTTCGAAAAGAAGTGCACGCGCCTCCTCGATTTTTGCCATCACAGGTGCTCTCCGTGTAAGCTCGAGGGCTGGTGTAGCACGTAAGGACAACGGACGTTGCGACGAGAAACAGCGCACGAATAGTCCGAACAAGGACTGCCAGCTCTCGTGATTTGTGCTGGAGCACGGCTGATGAGTCCAGCTCGCGCCCAGCTGCCTCGCTAGCAGAAACCACTCTCTGCGGGCTGCAACATCAGACTGCAGCTGAATCGGACCGCGCCCGGCCGTAACTCATTCATTTCTTATCAAGGACACACCTCTTTCACTGCGAAGCACCCCGTCTTCACCTTCTGCACGGCAGCTTGTCCCGATTCGGAGTTGTACCAGTTCTTTGTTGCGGTCCAGGCTGCGCTCGCGCCGGCTACGGTGGCCGCCCACGCGGTTTTGACTCCAGCCGCAAGTTCCTGCATGTCAACCGGACCGGAATTTGCGCGCTGCAGCTGCTGGAGCGCCATCTGACACGGTGGGCACGCCCGCTCCTTTCGCGCTTTAAATTTCGTTTAGGTTGTGCGTCGACGCTTTGATAGGTGACGCCACGGGTTCGAATCCTGAAAGCTCTGTTCTCTCGTCCCCGCGGGCGGGCCGTAGCCGCCAATCCAAGCGCCGCCAGCGTGCGGCAAACGCAAGGATTATGCTCCGAAGCTTTGCTCTACGTGCAGGCAGCGCGCGGGCATGCACGCGAGCGGGCGCATGCACGCAGCTTGCCAGCGCCTTGGAAGCGCGTCGAGGTGGATGTTCGCTGCTGTTCTGGCATCGTCTGCGAGGCGGGCAGCGCACGCTGGCGCTTGCACCAGCGACAGGCATCGCGAGCCGGTGCTCCTCATCACGCGCGATTCCAATAGGTGCAAGGGGCGCGCCTAAGGATACGCCTCAGCTGCCAATTCCGCCCAGTGGATCAGCCGGCGCCGGCGCGGCGCTCAAGCCTCTCAGACGGTGTACGGAAGCGCATCGAAGCAATCGTTAAGCGACATGGCGAGTTAACGTCAGCGGTCGATGCCGAAGTGCGTGGGCGGAGGATCTCGCCACGACGCGACCTAACTCAGTTGCGAGGTCGACTATGGCGGTGCTCGTTACATTTCGTTGCGGAAAGAAATAGCCGAGCTCGAGGAGGTTGTGGTGCTACAGGACGCTCTTAACAACCGGATGAAGGCGCACAGCTTTTAGCAATTTTATACTTTTTTGCCAAATGCTGAGGCAGTCCTTTCACCAGCAGGAGCTCGTTGATTTGCAGGCTATGGCAGCAGATGTCAAGGGTGATGCTGAGCTCCGATCAATGGCGGAGGAAGAAGCGAACTCGTGTGAAGGGCAGATTTCTGCCACCGAGGCTGCGCTGCTGCAGGCTCTTATCCCAAAGGACGACGCAGATGAAAAAAGTGCGATCATCGAGGTTCGAGCTGGTGCGCACCGTGGAAATTGAGCAAACCTGCTTCAAGCCGACGGCCTCGCAGGAACAGGCGGGGATGAGGCAGCACTCTTCGCCCAAGAACTTTTCCAGATGTACCAGAAGTATGCTGCACTCCAAGGATGGCGATTCGAGGTCATGTCCGAATCAACAACGGATCTTGGAGGCTACCGGGTTATTTTCTTTTCTCCCCAGATTTTATTCGAGGTTCTGAGCCACCCATTTAGGAGGCCACAGCTTCCGTGCGAGGGCCAGGGGTTTTCGGGAGACTACGTTTTGAATCAGGGACACACCGAGTCCAGCGGGTACCTGATACCGAGAGCCAGGGCCGCGTCCACACCAGCACTGTGACTGTTGCGGTTCTGCCTGAAGCCGAAGAGGTGCAGAGTGTTGCGCTGTTGAAGAGTTTTCTCAGGGCAAGGCTTAGGGCTCTGCAATCCCATGCAGGTGGACGTCAAGATCGACGAACGAGACCTCAGAATCGATGTTTTCCGCAGCAGTGGTGCCGGTGGACAATCCGTCAATAAAACTGAGAGTGCTGTGCGTGTGACCCATGTACCCACGGGAATCGTGGTGGCCATCCAGGAGGATCGTTCTCAGCACCGGGTGTGCAACACCAACTTCGAACTGCTGTTAATTCTCTGTACGATCTAATGTTTGGGAGCGTTTAGAATCGTGCCCGAGCAATGTCAATCTTGCGCTCAAGGCTCTATGAACATCAACGGACACAGTTGGAAGCTGAGCGCCGTGATGCACGTCGTTTGCAGGTGCGGTTCACTTTTGCTCTGCTTTTTGTAGAAACTTCACTCCAAGAAGCAGATTGGAACAGGCGATCGGTCAGAAAGGATACGTACATATAATTTTCCCCAGGTATGAAATCTGCAACAGAATGCCACTCCGCACAGGTCCTAAAGCGAAAGCAGGGGCGGGTGACAGACCACAGGGTCGCGTTCACCAAGCATGGTCTTGAGGTGTGTGCTCAGGTTCTTTGGATTCTGCACTGACAATTTACAGAACCGTTTTTCCAATTTCTCAGGCTGTACTCTCTGGCGAAGCACTGGATGAGTTTATTGACCGACTGGCGACACAACGGCAGACCGAGGAGCTCCAAGCACTTGAATAGATTCATGGATAGCCATAACACAAGGAATATTAGTGGGCGCCTTTAGGTTGGACGAGATTCGACGGTGCATTTCAGATGTGACTCACACGATGTCTTGAGTAACCCAGTAGCTGTTCGGACTAGCTATATTCGCCGAGCAATCCATGGGCTCTCTCGGATAGGCAAATCGATGTCGAAATCGAAATCGAAACCGAGGGGCCCGGGGTCGAAATCGAAATCTAAGCCTTCTGTTGCTCTACCGGACTAGGCGTGGCATGATCAGCTGCAGTGCCCTCAACTTTGGCAAATCCAAATCAAAGCCCAGTCCCATAGCCAGCTGCAGTACAACCAGGCGATGTGGCTCCACCTAGGCCTTTGGTATTCCTCTCCCTTTGCCGCCTCAGCGGCGCTGCAGCTGCAGCGAACTGGCATGCCATGATGCGCATGCGCAAGCCCTCGGGCGCAAGGCCTGCACGCCTTCGTTTACGTTGGCAGAGCAACAGACTTCGATCCAAATTTCGAGTACTAGTTAAACGTTCCGAAAAAAAAAGTTCGACACTCGGTTTTTGAATTCGATCTCGTCGTCGATTTACCTATCGATATCGATCATCGGATATCCAACTGAGAGAGAGAGAGAGAGAGAGAGAAATGCAGTAGACACATCCACGCCAGCAGACTTCTGCCAGCAGACAGGAGACACAGGACGTCTTTCTGCGATTGCGATTACGATTAGGACGTCCTTGATCTGCGATTACGATCAGGGGTTGGACGAAACTTGAAAGTTGGACGAAAGTTGGACGAAAGTACCATACAATTGGAAGAAAGTTGGACGAAAGTTGGACGAAAGTACCATGCAATTGGACGAATTCGAAAGTTGGACGAAAATTGGACGAAAGTTGCAATTAATTGGACGAACTTCGGAAAGTCGCGTGCGTTGGTCTTCATGCGGTCTTCATGGTCTTTCCCCAAGTACTAGTGCGCGCCTTCGATTTCGATTTCGATTTCAGGGCGCTTCAATTCCGATCTGACCCCCCTCCGCGTGCGCCGCCCCCCCGCAGGCTACCGACGGGTCCCGGCCCCGCCCGGCCTGCAGGAACTCCCACCGCCCAAGAACGACGACGCGATGCTGCACACGACACTCGCGCGGCCTAAGCCGTCGCGGGGGTGGAGCGTTACTCCCCTTCCGGGCCTCGGGGGGGGGGCAACGGCCGGGCCGGCAACGGCGAGGGCCGCACCTTCCTATGCGTAGCCCAGACAGGCGTAGTACACAGCTAGCTAGCTCTGTCTACGCTGAACGCATTTACCCACGACATCTGTCGATACTCAGTTCAGCCCACACTGCTAATCAGACAACTAGCTGACAACGCGTGTCGCATCAAGCTGCAAGTAAGCTCTCTTGTATTGCTCACTTGCCCTCGCGAGGAAGAAGCACGTTGTCGATGATGCCGTATTCTTTTGCTTCGAATGCCGACATCCACTTGTCGCGTTCCATATCCTCTGCAATCCGAGACAGAGGCTGCCCAGTGAACTCGGCATACATCTGCTTAGAGTAAGACACTGCACCAGCACAACAAGATGCGACTTCAACGCACGCTGTACAGCTCGTCCTTCACGTGCCGGACCTGACGAGCCTCGATAATCTGATCCGTCATCTGCCCCTCCGCTGAGCCTGCGAAGGGCGGAATCAGAGGTTTCAACGGCGGATGGCGAACAGAGCGCACCGCGAGGCTGGTGGATCATGATGCGGGAGTGCGGAGTGGCGTAGCGCTTGCCCTTCGTGCCTGCGCCCGCTCAGGATAAGCAGGCACGAAATCGCATGCTGCGCAAAGCACCTCCGGCGAGAAGGAATGAGGCCGTAGAGGCTGCGGTGCCAACGGCAACCGTGATGATGGGGGACCGGATGTAGCGGTAGGTGTCATAGATGGCGAGGCCGGATGCGACGAAGCCTCCGGTGGAGTTAATATATATAGAAATGTTGCTCTGGCCTTCAGCGTCCATCTCTAGCAGCACAGCAATCATCTGGTTCGCCATCTCGTCGTCGATTTCCTGAGCGCAGCTGTCAGCCAAGCCAGGGCGAGGTCCTCAGATTCGGACCCTGTTGACGAAGATGACCCGACTTTTGTACAAGCGCTCCCAGAGCTCAACGACCTGCGCGTCTCCTCCCTTCGGATCCTTGTAGACGACCTTTGGGACTTGCATCGGCATCATGGTCCAACGTCCTGCGCACGGGGCGCTGCGAGATGCGAGGTTTAGCGCGGCAGCTCTGGATGCGTGCGGCTGTGAAAGCGTCAGCGCACAGATCGGACTGGTCTACGAAGATATTGTGCGACGCCGCGAAGAATCCGAGAGCGCGGCCGCCGTTTACGAAGAAGCGGCTGCTTGCGGCCAGCGCGTCGCGCGACTGGGTGCCGTCGAAGAACGACGCCGGCGGCTGGTGGCTCTGACTCGCGGAGACGGTTCCGCGGCTCTGGTCACATCTCTGAGCTTGACGCGAGATGTGCGAGCGGCCCGCCGGGCCGCGCAGCGGCGCCGCAGCTGCAGCAACGAAGCTAGCGTGCATTTTCCGTGTACCCCCAAAGTAGGCCGCTTAGCCGCCGCTAGTCGCGGCGGTGGCACGCCTGGCCCGATGGCCGCGTCGTTCCTGTTTGCGGCCCTTCCCCCGCTCGTCAATGAGCGGCAGCTACTCAACCGTGCGGCCGCCAGCCCGGTCGAGCCGTCCGTCAAGAGCGTGCCCTCTGCGCGGCAGCGTCGTGCAGCGCAGCTGTCGTTCTCGAGCTCTCTGGCGATCGTCGGGCGCCGGGCCGTGTCTCGACCGGGCGGGCCTTGCACACGGTGGGCGACCGCGCCGGCCTTGAGCTTCAGATGCGCGGTAGAATCTGCGGCGCCCGCCTCGGTGAGCGGCCTGCATTCCGAACTAGTCGCGTGCGCTTGCAGTCTGACGCGACGGCGCCCAGTTCGTGTTCGAGGATCCGACGCCGCGTCTTGGCGATGCGCGCCTCCAGCTGGTGGTTGTCATCTTGAAAGCTGCGATAGCGCGTGCACGACGCGCCGAACGGACGGCCCACACATCCAGGCCAACGCCTCGCAACGTGTCTCGCTTGGCGGCGGAACGTCTGTGGCGGTCGCTAGGCGATGCGATGATGGCGCTGCGGCGCCTTAGCAAGGCAAACCCTGTGCCGGCTGGGCTTGCGGGGCCGCTTTGCGGGCCGCAGTGTGCGGCAATCATCATTTCCAGCCAGTCCTTCAGCTGGGCACAGGCTGTCGCGATGCTTGTGACTGGCTGGGCCCTCGGACTTCTCACTGTTGCTATTCTCCCCTTTCTTCCACGCATATTCAGGTCTGCAATGCGCTCCCAAAGCTCCGCGAAGGGCTCTCACCTCTTGTTCAGCTTTACATACGCGAAGCTTGGCCCCCTGTTCACGGAGGCTATCATGCTGGCGACGCAGAAGCTCACGACCTTGTGGCAGCAGTTCTGGGCACAGCATGACGACGAAAATGACGAGTACGTGCTGTGGTGCTTGAGGCCCTTGCAGGAACGACCCTGATGGATCGCATGCAGAAACGACTTTCAGCGTGGCCAGCGCATGCGCTTCTTGATTGCGGTCGATGGATCTGATACATCGTACTGCGCGCTCGAACACGCCATTCAGATGGCTGTTCCTGGACGAGATCGCATCATTTGTGCATGGTGTGGGTCCCTGTACGATTACATGGTCCGTTTCACTCAATTTTTTTGGCGAAGGCGTAGCCTGAGGTTGGTGCTCTCTCGCAGTACCCTGGTCGCGATGAAGTGCCGACAGATACAACACGTGTGGCTTCAGACTTGCTCGGTGTAGCCTCCTGGGGGAAAATTAATGAAGCCAAGCGGAAACAGCGCGGTGTCGCAAAGACCATCTTGAATAAGTGCCGAACGCTCTGTCGGCAGGGTGGGGTATGTGAAAATATTTTAGGGAAACGCCACTTACATCTGACGTGCATCCGTGATCTCCAGGTGGATTGCACACTTGAGATGCTCACTGGACAGCCGGAGCAGCTACTTCTTGATGAAGCCGCCGTTCAGGAGGCTGATCTCCTGGTCGTCGGTTCCAGGGGTCTTTCAATTGTCCAGCGGTCGGCAACCCGCCATTCTTTGTGTAATCACCTCGCTGATTCGAATCCTGCAGAATAATTCTCGGAAGCACAAGCACGCACCTTGTTCGCCAAGCAGAATGCCCAGTGATGGTGAGAAGTGTGCATCGAGATCTCAATTAAACCCTCATGCCGAATGCAGGTCGTTAAACCAGTTGGATGCCCTGCAATCTGGCCACGGTCGCGCAATCTTCTTGTTGCAGCCGATGGATCAGAGCATTCCGAGCGTGCTTTTGAGGTTAGAAGTCCAAGTTCTTAAAACTAGTGGCAAACCCTGACCCATGCATAGCTGGCGTTGCGCCTGGCTCGCCCAGGCATCGATCGGATGTACATCCTTTGCGTATGGCGTGGTTCGCCTTCTTTCTGTTGTGCTACTGAGAAGGGTCTCGAATTTTGAGGCTTTGCCAGGCGGACAAGACGTGAAGTTGACACACCTGCAAGACTTCCTTCTGGCCTGCACAACGAAATGCAAGGAGCAGGGGGTTCGCTCCTTAAGTTGACCACAGCCATGTCGTTGGCCAACCATCAGAGCAGGTTGATAGTGTGTCCGAGATCCGGTCAGGAAACGTGCGGCGCGAAATTCTCGAGTACACCGAGCTCTACAGTATCGACTACACATTCGTCGGGTCGCGACCTCTGTCTAACTTGCAGAGGTATGCAGCCTTAGAGCCCTGCTTTTGACTCGAACAAACTGATCTGGGCACAGAATCGCCATGGAATCTGTTAGCGATTTCTGTGTTCACAACCTCGAGTGCCCTGTAGTTGTAGTGAAATGATTCAATGATCACATTCCGATCGTGAGATCAGCGAAAATTTAGATGACGGTGCTCTTTCTAAGCTACGGGCGCGGCCGGACCTCCTACCTCAGCGCTTTAACTGTACCCGTGCTGTTTGGGATAGAGCGTAACCCGCAGGGACTGGTGCCCTGATGGAGAAAAGGGAATCGCAGCCTAGCTAGCTACGAGCCGAGCAGGCGCACCGGTGCACCGGTCCGTGTGCTATACGTTGACTTCCCCCCGGGACTTCGGACGCAGCTGCGACGTCGGACGCAGCCACGCGCACGCAGCCACGCGGGGGCCCAGCCCAACAGTGCAGCGAGCTGGCCACACTCGCCATGGCCAGCTGCCCAGCGTTCGTGCTGCGCATGCGCTGGCGCCGGGCACCTCATGATCAAGCTACTAAGTATACTGTCTATACATGTATATATATGCATACGTAGCGCTAGCTAGTGTTCGCGCGACGCAACACCAGCGTCTGATATCGATTCAGCACTGACTCAGTGAGCATTTGGACTCAGTGGACTCCGGGACACAATTTAAACTAACTTTTTAGTTTATCGAGTTAGCTATAGCTATGATCATGACGCCTCCTAGGCCTGCATGTGCAGCTGTCAAGGGCTCAGACTTCCGGGATCCCGATCTCCGAGGCTCCGTGCAGCTAGCGCTAGCTATAGCTATAGCTATATATATATAGTGGCATGGGCCTGGTCGCGGACAATCCGGGATCCTGATATCGATGACAATTGCAAGTACCGTAGCTATAGCTATAGTACCTCCTCAAGTACTACTACGGTAGTACGCGTGTATACGTATACGTATATACGTATATACGTACGTATACGTACGTATACGTACGCGTATATACATGTACGTATACATACACTATGATACACATGTACATGTATTGTTGACTTCCCAATTAATATTGCAACAGGAATATTGTATTGTTGACTTCCCAATTAATATTGCAACAGGATTGCGACAGGGGGTACAGTGCAGTGCGTTGGCTTGGTTGAGGCGTGATGGCCGCCGGGGCCGTTTCCGAGGATGTCCACTTGCTCATCAATGATGAACGCTTCGTTCTGGAGCAGCAACACCACCCAGGTTCCTGCGTCATCCTCGATCGGCAGAGTGGCGAGCTCCGCAAGGGCGGTGCGCTGCGCGCGCGCGCCACCGGCGTCTGATCGGTTCCAAATGCGAGGTTCGACCGCGTACGCAGGCGCCGAATTCGCCGGCAAGGTCGCAGCGTCCATGTCGATCCACGGCGTCATAGGCGTCGTGCGTCTTCTCGCTGGTGCACACTTGCAGAGCGGCGAGCCCTCTCGAGCTCTTATCCACGCCTGCCCAGGCCCGTACCTGCTTGTGATTACGGATCGGGAGGAGGTGGGGCGCGTCCGGGAACATGTCATCTACAGAATCAAGCGCGCGGAGATGCTTTCTTTTGGCCGCAATTTGCGACCGTTGTCGGAGCAGCAGGTGCGAGATGCCCGCTGCGATTGGCGTTCCTATCGAAGATGGGTCGCATGGGTCGCAGCGCGCCGATGAACATCGGTACACGAACATGATCAAGTTGGTGCTGGACATGGGCCTATACTTCTCGTACACGTTCGACATCACTCAGAGTCTCCAGCGACAGTCGAGCCTCCCTGCGGGAAAGCCACTGCACACGAGGGTGACATTCATCCCATAACATAACACATGTTGCCTCCATAACACATGCTAGGCCGACGACCGCTTCTTCTGGAACAAACATGCGATGCGGGATTTTATCCGCCTTGAACTAGATTCCTGGGTGCTGCCAGTAATGATGGGATGTGCGTGTGTTGCAGTTGACCCAACCTGCTTGAGCTCACTTTCATTTCTTTTGTTTGCCAAGTTGTCGAGATCGAGCCATGCACTGTTAACAAGCGGGATTTCACTATTGTGCTTATCTCCCGTCGCAGTATCCATCGTTGTGGTTCGTTTCAAATGTCAGATGAAGTTGCAAAGACACATCCCACTGATTTTTTTCAAAGGTGTGAGGTACCATTCTCGAGGGATCGATGAATGTGGAAACGTGTCGAATTACGTTGAGACTGAGCAGGTGCGCTATCACCAAACGTGCTTTATCTTCCCTGATGCATTAAACGAATTATCCATTTCAGGCCGTTCTGTATGATGCAGATGGGCAACACAGGACAGCATCTCTCGTGCAGACCCGTGGGTCTATTCCCTTGTACTGGGACCAGGTATTTCCAGTGTTTCGTCATTGGCATTGCCTGATTCGTTTGCTGATCTTTGTTTTTTAAAAGTCTGTCAATCTGAAGTACAAACCGAAACCTGCCATAAACATCTTCTCCAACACAGTGCGGAACTGAATTCGCTTTTTGCTGCTGCCGTTGATCTCTTGCAGGCTGCAGCTTTCCGAGCCCATTTTGAGGATCAGATTAAGCGATATGGGGCCCAGGTGTGCTTTCTTTTTGGTTTGAGTGCTTTGGACCTCAGCATTGTACAGGTCTGCGTTAGTCTGATTGACCAGAAAGGATCCGAGCTCGCTCTTGGTAGATCTGTCGCTGTGCATCTCTCTCGTGTGCTCCTGAATCTGATTCAGGTGAGGCGTTTGGACTTCATGCCAATGAACTCGCAAAGGACCTTCAGGGGGGCAAACTGAGGTTTGTAGTACGGATTTCATGTTTGTAGTAAACTCACATGGCCCAGATATCTGGCTTTTGACTTCCATCACGAGTGTCGCAAGATGCGGTTCGAACCACATCGGCCCAGCTTTTGAATGTTTCCTCTTACGGCACTCAGGTATGACCGACTGTCATTGCTCATGGAGAAGATCGAAGCGGATTTGGACTCTCACGGATACCTGTTGGCGGACAAAGGCGTCAACGAGGTCCGCTCCAAATCGAGCTGATTGCATGCTACCAGGATTGTTAATGCACCTTAAGGTTCAAAAAGGCGTCATCCGCACCAATTGCATCGACTGCCTTGACCGCACCAATGTCGTTCAGGTATGCGGTCCATAGAGCAGGTTACTGAAACGACCTCACTGTTTTGGTAGACCCTTATCGCCAGAAGGATGCTTGTGAAACAGCTAAGGAGGTTCGGCATCTTTGAAGGCAGCGACAAGATCGAGTCTCACTTGGCATTTGACTCGCTCCTCAAAAATCGTCTGTTCTGGCATTCACTCACGATAGACCTTTCTTGCTTATTTTCAGTGCAGTTTGGGCAAACAATGCGGATGCTGTGTCGTTGCAATACTCTGGAACTGGAGCTCTTAAGACAGATTACACAAGGCGTGTCTACACCTTGTTCTGCGTTATCATGCATATCTGACAATGCGCAGGACTGGCAAGCGGACAACACGCGGTGCTCTGCAAGATGGCTGGAATTCGGGTGTGCCCTTCGAATCCCCTCGTTTACCCTGCTTGAATTTTACTTTTTTTTCCAGCAACACGTTACTATTTGAACAATTTCAAAGATGGCGAGAAGCAGGTGTGATCGTGTATAATCCTTTTTGTGAGTTCGTGAAACGAATCACATCTCTCCCAGGATGCCCTTGATCTTTTTGTTGGAAACTTCATTCCGGACCCAGCTGGCCCATCTCCATTTGTTACTCACACTGCTTTGTCGGTGAGGGAGTTCCATTAATTCCAGCCCGCCACTCTGAAATTCCAGTTCGACAACAGAGCAAAGGCCTGGTAACTACTTCCCTCGTTGTTGGTGTGGTCATGACAGTGGCATCCCTGTTGGCACCGCAAGGTCTGTTCTCGAAATTCGACTTCTTGGCAACTGTCCAGTGAGTGCATGGCAGACTCATTGCTTGCAACACACCGCTTTGCGTATGCTGCCCTCTGGGCAGGGCTCAGTGCAGTATCACTCCGTCACATTTTTGCAAACGGTCAGTCTTATGGAAATTTATTGCGCATTTGTTGCCCTGTTTCGATCAAGAATAACAGGTCGCGAATACGTGGATGTCCCCCAATTGTCAGCAAGGAAGGCTGACCTTCAAAAGTCCGAACAGCACATCGGTGTAGATTGATCTCTCGTGCGCCTACAGCGCGTAAAGAACAGCAGGGACATAACGAAACAACAGGAAAACCTCGTCCAGGAGGCCCAGCCATTTGTCTGTTTCGAAAAGAAGTGCGCGCGCCTCCTCGATTTTTGCCATCACAGGTGCTCTCCGTGTAAGCTCGAGGGCTGGTGTAGCATGTAAGGACAACGGACGTTGGGGGGTGGGCAACAAGGTGTAAGGTGTACGGCCTAGGCCGTGCGGGGGTGGAGCGTTACTCCCCTTACGGGCCTCGGGGGGGAACGGCCGGGCCAGCAACGGCGAGGGCCGCACCTTCCTATGCGTAGCCCAGACAGGCGTAGTACACAGCTAGCTAGCTCGTTCTACGCTGAACGCAAACCAGGGCCGGGGCTATGATCCATGCAGGGGTCGATAGGGTTGATCCTCTGCCAGCCTTGAAGGCGGACGTCGCACACATCCGTCGCTTCCTGGTGGGGCAGCACCTCCGATCCTGCTGCGGCCCTCTTGATTGATGTCACGGCCAAGAGGGGGCAGGCCGCCAGGCGGGACGGTGCGCCAACGCCACGGGAGGGGAAGAGGAAGCCTTGAAGAATACCAATTAGAAGGCGAAAACGAGCAGGGCGGCGCGGGGCGCTTCGAATCGCAGCCACCAAGCTTTTCAGGCTCGCGACTCTCGGCGAGGTGAACTTCGGAACATAAGCGACCAAACTTGCAATTGAAAAGATTTGCGAAACACGCGACCAGGCCGTCGATGTTGAAGTCCTCCGCCGATTTGTTGAAGAACACAAATGAGAAGGCGAAGACGAGCGTCTACGCGTCAGACGCGAGCTCGAGCTCAGACAGCTGCAGACAGGGCGCGCCGCGGCGCGCGCGAGCGCTTGCTGTACTATAGCTCCAACCGATCCCGACGTGGTCGACGCGTACGTATGCCGGTCGACGCTCCCGGAGGCTTGCGGCAGCGCCAGCTACCCCCCCTCAACCTCAAAGGAGGGTACGGGTGGCAATCAGAGCCGTGATATCCTTGATAGAGGTTAGTCCGGGCACCAAGTTCGTACCACACCTCAGTTCGCACCGACAAAAAATGGCGTTCATCACTGCCATCCCCGCGGTTCCCTCGACCGGTGCCATCGTGCCCGCGACCGCCGCGAAGTCGGTGAAGATCCCGGCCGCGACCAAGAACGCCCGCGCCATCGTCGGTGCCCGCCGTTCGTTCGACGTCCAGAATGCCAGCACCATGCGCATGGCTAAGGACGCCGTGAAGGTCCGTTGCGCGTTAAACCACCGCTCGTTTTGCCGCCCGCTGATCTTTCTGGGCAGCCCTTCTACGATGACGCTTTCATTGGCCACCTCTCCACCCCCATCTCCAACTCCTCCGCCGTCAACGGCCTCCTGGCCAACCTGCCCGCGTACCGCAAGGGCCTCACCCCCCGCCTCCGCGGCCTCGAGATCGGCATGGCTCACGGGTGCGCCGCCGGTTTCCTTTTGCGCCTCCGCTCGCTCTTGCTCAACAACACCGCGCAGCTACTTCCTCACCGGCCCGTTCGTTGAGCTCGGCCCCCTTCGCAACACCGACGGCGGCATCCTCTACGGCTCGCTCTCGGCCGTCGGCCTCGTCGTCATCCTCACCGCCTGCCTCGCTCTGTACGGCAAGGCGAACTTCTCTGGCTCCTCGAAGTCGAAGGACGCCACCCTCTGGGAGTCCGGCGAGGGCTGGTCTGACTTCGTGAGCGGCTGGCTCATCGGCGGCGCGGGCTCTGTTGGCTTCGCGTACCTCCTCCTCCAGTACATTCTGTAAATGGAGGTTTTCCTGAAGCTGCGGGACCTAGCCGCCGCTTGCTCCTTGATCAATTTTTGACCACGAGGTCGTCTTGCTGGGCGATCTCCTGTAGAGTACCTGTTACCACATAATACTTCGCTGTTTTGAACTTCTTTCATATCGTCCCTGGTTGGCGCGTGGGTTGGGGACTTCGCGAGACGCATACGATTACGATACGGCCCTGTCCGGCCCGGGGTCGCACGTCTTATTGCGCGATAACGTCTACGATAACGATTAGGGGTCGGGCGTCTTTTTGATTGATGCTAGCTTGCCGGATCCGGATCCGGAAAGCTAGCCGAATACCGTGATGCTCGTTAAGATTGGCCGTAAAGAGACGCTAAATCACCACGCGGGCTGCAATGCATAGCCGGTCCGGATCGCGGCGGATCCGGATATCGGCTACTACCGAAACCGAAGTCGATTAGCTAGGCCTGAGGGCGTCCTTGATCTGCGATTACGATTACGATTACAACGTCTTAGCCCCCAAAAGGGTCGTTAACGTTGAAGGTGAATCCCGGCCCTCTCAGACCGTCGGACGGGGATATCGATCATAAGCCCAAATCAAATCAAAAGTCCGACTCTGACTCCAGATCTTCACAAACTGGTCACCGGGTACCATGATCAACTTAAGCTTGCAAAGTGAAAAAGGGTGAAAGCTGAACCAGCTACATGAGACGCTGAATCACCACGCGGGCTGGACGAAATTGGACGAAAGTTGGACGAAAGTATGCATACCATGCCGTGCAATTGGAAGAAAGTTGAACCAGGTCAAGACTGGTTTCGCGGCCACATTCCGTCCAGCATCGAAAAGGTGTTTTCCCAGTTCCACCCTCGCCCTCCACCACCACTCCCACCGCCCAAGAACGACGACGCGATGCTGCGCACGACACGCGCGCGGCCTAGGCCGTGCGGGGGTGGAGCCCTTTCGGGCCTCGGGGGGGAACGGCCGGGCCGGCAACGGCGAGGGCCGCACCTTCCTATGCGTAGCCCAGACAGGCGTAGTACACAGCTAGCTAGCTCTGTCTACGCTGAACGCATGATGGATAGGAGCAGTTATCTCGACGCCAACAGTGGCCAGACTCGGGACCTAGGGGACGCGCTTCTAAATCGGGGCAATCGCAGTGGTGCACTGCGGCAGCTGCCAGCTGTCCCCGAGTCCCCACATAGTGATTTCGTTCTTGTCCAAAAGCTTTGACAATCAGAGTTATCTGTCGCTGTCACAGACACCAACAGTGGCCAGACTCAGGACCTAGGGGACGCGCTTGTAAATCGGGGCAAGTCTGATGCTCGCATTGGCCTTGTCCCCGTTGAGAATGAGCACCTGTAGCCAGTGTCTGTGGAGAGGTGCATTACTCCCCTCAGGGGGCAACGCAGGGCCCAGCCAGCCAGCTCGCTGGTGGGCTTGGCATGGCCCGGGGCAACGCTGCTGCTGCAGCCCACCGTTGCGACAGTGTACATCCCACACTTGTAGCCTTGACGTTGCGTTTAGGCCAGTCCTTTCTTTCGCTGTAAGTAACGCTCCCTTGCACTCTTGGCGATTTCCTCCCGTGATGGTGCTGACAGGGAAGGCTTGCTGTCACTCACACCAGCAGTTTCGATTTTGCCAGTTTGGCCTGATAGTCTAGCCTTCTCCGCAGTTTCTGCCTCCTCCCTGCTGATGCCTGAGAACCATGCCTCATCATCAGTGGTTCAAATGAAGTGCACCGGCGAATAGCATCTAGCTTCAGATCAGTGTGGCGAGAGAGCCTTTTTGGGTCGGCCGTCATCAACTTCGGCAGAAGCTTGCGGAGCCACTGATCCTTCACAGCTGATACCTGAGATTCGGTGTGAGAAACCGTATGACACGAGGTAGATGCAGGAAGACCTGGCGCATGAATGGCTTGGAGGTCCACCTGATCAGAAACAAGCACAATTCAGTGCCTTGTCAACGGAGATAACTTGAAACACGGACATGATCTCATGAAAAATGACCCAGTCCGGTTCTGGGTTTCCGCCATTCCACAACGTTTCCTCATACAGCTCAGCAAGGGCAGACGAGGGGTGGATGTGAACATTTGTCTGGCCCTTCGGACCCTGCATTCACCAGCACCAACCAAGTAAGACCAGTTCTGGGCATATTTCCTTGTGGGTTTTACCTTTATAACGGGAATGTAGCCTTCATATGCCGCTTTCGCTGCAGCATTGGGGTAAAAGCCTTCACACAGTGCCATGAGAACCCGATTCTCGACAGGGCCGAACTCTTCTGACACATCACGTTTATCGTCATTCCGTTTCCGTTTCCTCTCTGATGCATCGCGTGTTTCTTCATCTGTCGACTGCTGCATCCCTTAGCGAACTAAAAGGTATGCAAAGCGAGATACAGATTACCTTTTTGTCTTTGTCCCACTCCTCAGTTTCTTGTTGCGGATTCCTGCGGGCATTGCGCTTGCTCGCAGTGTCATTGGCCGCCATGGCAGACAACTGCTGGCGTATGCTATTGCGGTCGTCATGACACATCATCATGCAACAGAAAGCACCGAAGCGAGCACCTGTGTGCTGTGCGCATTGCCCGAGTCTGCAGATAATTCTGCCTCGTCCAGGAATCTGAGCGACCATTGGCAAGCCACTGCATTTCGTGAAAGTAAGATCCAAACACATCGACGAGAGAAGAGCATGCGGACCTTGTCGTAAACGTTCTTCAGTGTCAGATGATCTGACCCTTCCACTGCAAAGCTGCGGTGGCATGCAGCTGCCTCCTTCAATCGCGGATCATCACGACGACCAGCTTTGCCTACAAGAACATTCGAACTGTTAAGAAAAAAAACAAAAGCCATGCTACGGAGGTCATACCTACGCCACCTCCAGATGACGGTCTGCAAGGGGTGAAGTCAGTGATAGTTGGAAACAAGATTAGCACCTCCATAGATTGTTGCAAAGATAACATAAAAATGCACCTGTAAAACACTATCGCGGAAAGAGAATGGATCAGACCAAACGAAGTGACAGGGAGCGACTGGACTTACCATTCTCAACTGAGAGCATTGCCACCACAGTCAGTGCCTCTTCAAGACACTTCAGATTCTACGCAGTGCTGAGTGGAAGCCGTGAGCTCGCACGACAAATCTTGATACCTTTGAAGCGATAAGGACGCGAGCAAGCGATGGGTCAAGTGGATATGACGCCATTTGTTGGCCCCTGTAGATACATTGAGGGAAAGATTCTAAACCTAGAATGAGCATCCGGCGCACATTTCTGTAACACATCCTTCCTCATCGAGGGCCCCGAGGAAGTACAAACGCTGTCAGAGTTCAGTGGGCGAAGGTTGAATTCATGCCGAAAAACCATCTGTCAGACGAATGCACCTTCAGAGCATCCACGAGGGAGTCTTGTGAAGGAGGATCTAAAAACTCGAAAGCCAAGACATCCTCTACTCCTAAGCACTGCAAGAGCATTTGAGCAGAAGAGGATAGAGGAGCGATCAAGCGCTTGCCTTCAGAGTGAGCACAACATTTGATAGATTTGCCCGTTTAATTTCTGGCACCGACTCACGAGCCATTTCTGTGTCGTGCACATACTTGCTGTTCTGCAAGGTAACCTTTCCGAGAGAAATGAATGTATGTTACAGTACAGACCTGTAAAGCCGATAGCATTTTCCTTCACGAGTGCGCCCTGCGCGACCAGCACGCTGACTTGCTGCCACCTGCGAGCCGATTTCGGAAAGGAGCAATCATTGCATTCAAGCAGAAGTGAGGCCAACCTGCGAGATTTGGACAATTTCAAGGGAGTCCATGCCGGACAGGGGATTGTACATTTTCTGCTTTACATATCCTGGATCCACTACATATCTGTGAGAGGCAGAGATCAACAATATAAAACACGTTACAAACAATAAGTTGCTCACGCGACGCCATCTACGGTGAGCGATGTTTCGGCAATATTAGTGGCAATGATGCACTTCCTCACATGGGGAGGTGCCTCGTCGAAAATTCGGGTCTGCAGTTCGGAAGGCATGTTTCCGTACACAGGCAGAATCCACAGGTCCATCTCAGGGGGAGGTAGCGCCTCAGGACCCTCTCCTTCCTCTTCATCTCTAAAATTTACATGAGCAGGAGAGAGAGGGGAGGGGAAAAACTTGGTGGACCCGTAGAATTTAGAGTCCTGGTACTTGCGTTCTGCTTCAAGCTTCCGCACGCGGTCATCCAACCGTCGCACAGCCTTTTCAATGTCGTCCTAGAAGCATATCAGTGAGCGAACAAGATCATATTTCTGAGAAAATCGCACTTGGCCTGTGAGGAAAAGCAGAATGTGCCCAGGCGGCTCTGTACAGTGAATACGCAGCACTGTTTTCACTGCTGTCTCCAGATTGTGGATTCCAGTTGGTCGAACCTGTTCTCTATTGAGCTAGTGCTTGTGAAGGTATCCGTAGGCTAACCTCAGAGTATTGTGCAAGAATCGCAGGTTTCTCCGTTGTGCGAGTGTGAAAGATAGCCACATCGAAAACGCGTCCAGGGACCTGCACCAGGGTACGTTAAATGAAAGCCAAGAATGCACGATCAGCCAATTATACCGACCTTGAGCACTGGGCAGTCGAAGAAAAATCGAGAAAATTTCTCCGCGTCAAGCGTTGCTGACATAATGACCACTCTGTCGAAGTCCAATTACGTGATAATAAAGCTTTCTGCAGAGATTACGAGTCCACGGACCTTATGTCGTCTCGCCGCCGTGCACAGTTCTGTGGATTCTCAAAGCGCAACCGAGCATGTGTGCAGGGCTGCTAAGCGGCCGGCTGACCTTCAAAAGTCCGAACAGCACATCGGTGTAGATTGATCTCTCGTGCGCCTACAGCGCGTAAAGAACAGCAGGGACATAACGAAACAACAGGAAAACCTCGTCCAGGATTATCACGCTGTAGTCTTGGAGATCCTTACTCGCGAGACACTCCCGCAGGAGCACGCCGTCCGTCATATACTTGATCGCCGTTTTCTCGGAAGTGTGGTCGTCGAAACGAATCGTATAACCCACCTCGCTTCCACAGTCAACCCCCATCTCCTCGGCAACGCGCCGCGCAACGGAGATCGCTGCGCGAGGCACTCGGCGCAAAATCAAACGGATACTTCTGCAATGCGGCTGTGCACCGGCCACCCTGCGGGGCTGGGTGACCCCAATCTTCCCCTCCTTTCCAAAACCCGCTTCTGCGCTCTGTGTGAGCGCTGGCATTTCATTTGTACACTGGGATCTTGCCGTATAGGTACTGGGGGACCTGCGCTCGGGCTCGACCGCAACGAGCGCCACGCTTGGGCGGTGTCGGACCTGGGTCGTCTTGCCTGAACCCGTCTCGCCGACTACCACGCAGACTTTGTGCGCACGAACTGCATCGATGATCTCCTGCTTGAATTCGGCGATGGGAAGGCCCTCGCGCTGCACCGCGACATCAGTGTGGGCCGGGGGTGCGCCTCGAGCGCGCTTTTACCTGCTTCTCCAGTGCGCTTCGAGGAGCGCCCTCGCGCTCATGTGACATCGACGTCGACGCCGGCGGCCGGCCCCTGCACCCGCTGCAGGCTGGTTCGAGTCGAGAAAAAAAGTTCGGTTGAAGCTTAAGTCGTCTCCGATCCGCCCCGCGGCCGGCTCCTTTGAGCCCCTCTTCCGCCCTTAAGGATATCTTGTTATATCTAGCTATACATCTATTTTTCTCGAACTCTCGCAGTCCAACATGAGACCAGTGGCCATCTACTTTTCACGAAGTTCAAACCCTCAAAACGTACTGGTCCCAAAATTACGCTAATGAAACAAATCTAATCGGAACTCAGGTCCCGGAGAGCTGAGCTGAATCCTGGCCGACGAAGCTTTCGCAGTGCCTGGACTTTGACATCAGCCGCAGTACTGCACAGAGAGATCACGAACTTCCAAACCTTCATCTCGATCTGACGCACACGCTCGCGGGTCACTCCAAGTGTCTCTCCGACCTACGGAAAATTCAAACAGAAAATAGAGGCCACACGGGGCAAAAGTGGCACCTGGTTGAGAGTTTTCGGCTCTCCATCATCGAGACCAAAGCGCATGCGGAGGACCATGTACTCCCGCTCAGACAGGGCCTTGGCTAAAGTGCGGGCGACGCTTTCCCGCATCAACTCGCGCTCAGCCTGCATGATCTTCAGATAGGGCACGGCGTGCACGAAGGAAAAAGGCGGGCGTACTCGGTCAGCAGGGCCTTCATTCTCCGAGCGAATGAAATCTCCGATGGTGGCGCTTTGATTATCAGACTCATTAATAGGCACATCCAGGGACACGGTAGCCACAGCTGCTGCGAACAGTGATCACTTACCTCATCGAATCAATTTATGAACCCTAAATATCGCACCAGCACTTTCAACGAACTTGCGCATGCGCGACGGATCCAAGCCAACGTGCTCAGCAATCTCGGCCTCCGTCGGCTGGCGTCCCAACGACTGCAGCACTGTGAGAACAAGCACCATATCACTCCCTTCAGAATATCGAACCCTGGAGAGCGCGACAGTTGCACGTTTGATGCGGTTGATCTTCTCATGCCTGTGTGCCGGAAGTCGAATCTCTCGAGAGGAATTCTGAATGCTCCGCGTGATTGCCTGTCGAATCCACCAAGTCGCATCTGCGAAAGTGTGATGATGCTTCCATAAAAGCCAAAAAGGTCGACTCGGCACGCACATGTTGTGAATCGGTAGCCCATACGCGGATCGAACTTC